>VYZQ01059093.1:0-37822 GCA_013400655.1 Mystacornis crossleyi | reverse complement strand
AACCCATGTCACCTGCCCCTGCCACGGTCTTACTACTGTTTCTCTTGACAATTTTCCTTCTCACCAGAGATGAGATTTGAAATCTCTCCGTGTGGGACATTTGTCCTCGGGGTGTTTTAGGTCATCTCAGAGCGCCCAATAAGGCAGAAAGTATTCAGCAGTATAGCAGTGGGAATAAGAGCTGTGGGAATTGTGGGCTTTTCCTGCTGCTTGTAGGAGACTTACATGCTTGTGACCTATATGCTTGTAGGACGTGTGTGGTGAAGAAAAGGGTGATGCCAGCGCCTCCAGAGAAAGTCTGCTGGCAAGAAATCAAAGAGTAACTGCTGCAAAGGACCCAATGTAGCCCTGCTGGGGATGCTGCATGGCGTCTTTCTACACCCCTGGACCAGGGCTTCTCTCCACGGTAAAGGTGGACGCTTATCCTAAATCAGGGAAATCATAGGTGCCCTCCTCACAGGAAGCCGGGCGGGAAGGTTCCCCCAACACCCCCCCCCCGCCCTTCCCCCGGTCCGTGCTACACCTACTGAATATCTCTTGGCTTCCCGGATCAAGACCTGGAACCAAGGCCTAACGCAAGCAAGTGACCCTTTAGCTGCAAAGACCTGCTGCCGGTCACTTTGCAGAAGCAGCGTGCAGTGGCCGAGGTGGGGCTTGGGTGCAGATTTATTGATTAGTTACCATATCTATGAACTCAGCAACCGCTCAGCAGTTTGGGAAATTCATCCCCGTTTCATTGTCAAAACATGCAGATCTGTGTTCAACATCATCCAGAGTTTTGTGGACAGCCTCTTAGTGTCTGGATATCACTGAATGAGCCACATAGTTTCTATCTCTCTCTTCACTTATACATGAATGCCCTCCACTTATAATAAGATGGAATGTCACTTAGGGGAAAAAACCCCAAACAGCATCCAGTTTTTCTGCACATTTGAAGGTTTTGTTTTTTGTATGCACACAATTTGGGATGAAGGCGTAGGCTTCCATACAATTTGAATAAGGTGTTCTTTCTACCTTGTATTTTTTAACCTATACCTTCCACTAGTAAATTGTGACTATCGAAAGAAAATATTAATTTATGCATAATAAATCCCACTCCTGCTAAATGTATTTGCAAAACCAAATTATTGCAATGTTCCGAATGGAAAAATAATTTAAAAGAATCAAATAATTGCAGTTGAATTATTAACGTGTTGGTATTGCCACTTTACAATCATTTTATATTTGCACGGTTACAGCAATGTAGAAGATACAAAATGTGCCATCAAGACCAGCTTCCTATATTAAAAACCGTACAACTTTCTTTTAAAAATTTTTGGATGTTTTCTTCAAGTTTAAAATTTCTGTGACTATCACCTTCAGTATTTCTATGCTTATATGCATAAAATACAGTTTCTCATTTGCAAAAAAAAATCTGAACATTCTTTCCAGAGGGAAAAAAAAATGCGAAAGATGTAGAACTACATTGGGAATATGTACTTTAAATGATAAAAACTATTTTTAGTTTGTCTTTCAAGAATTCTTTTATTGAAAGTCAGATATAGTTTTTGTGCTCGTACTGCCCCGTTAACATTTTCTTTGAATGTACAGGTGCACATTGAATTCTGTCTTCTTTAGGTGGATGTATTTGGCTATGTGCATGCAAGTGCCCACTCGCTGGGCTAAGGGACAAGTGTTAGGCTGTCAGGACGTGCAAATTCATTGGCAGTGGGGAAAGAAATTTACAGGCTCTAGGTTCTGTATTAGTGGATCGGCGTGGAAAGGCCGAGCGCAGGGAGTGAATGACGCTTGCTTCAAGAGCCCGGCTGTGTGGTGAAGTCGGATCCCCGCCGTGACACTGAAGGAGCGCAGGGGGTCTTCCCTGCAAGAGCACTGTTTTCCAACCTCCCCAGGTGGCACCCGCCCCACGCCAGCTCAAGGCAACCAAGTGAAAACTGCGTGAGCCTGTCCCTTCCGCCCCGCTTTCACGGCGTCTCTTTCCCTTCTCCCAGTCCCGGGGGAGATACGTGCCCCCCGCGGGGCGCAGCCCCTGCTTTTTGTGACACGCACCCGGAGGAAGGGAACGCAGTGAAGGAATATCGGCTCTAAACGGGTAAAATTCGCGATCGCTCGGGGGTTTATCACGTAGGAAAAGCCAGCTTTTTGAAAGGAAAGCTGTGCATCGGGTAGTCTCATGTTGCCCACGCCGTCCCTCATCTCCAGCTGGAGCACCCCTCGGAAATAGAGGAGCAGCGGGGGTGAGGCATAGGGCCCGTTCTGCCTTGACACCACGCACCATGGAGCGGGTGCTGCGTGTAGTGTCCTGCTCGGCTCCACAGGAGAAGAGAGCCCTGGCCCCGGCTGCCGGGGAGCAGAGAGAGCCTTCGGGCAGAGAGATGTCCCCGCTTTCTATCCCGGCGGTAAGGAGATCGCTATACGACAGCCCTTTCCCATTGCACTGTCCATAAATAGTTGCATATGTATATAAAAGAGAGTTGTGTGTATAAATACATGTGCGTGTGTGCATGTGTGTTTTCAGCATTAGTTGTGTTTGACACGAACCGGGACGTTTTCTGAGAGCGGGACGTTTTCTCTCTTTCCCGGGAGATTTGCGGGAATAACCAGCGTAGCCTTTGCCCCGGCTCCTGAACTGGTGCTCCCCGACTGCGTGCTTAAACCCAACGTGCTTTTTCCTGCTCGTTTATTTTGCTCTTGGTGTGCTTTTGGACTCTCTAAATAAGCTGCCGGTAATATCCCTAAATCCCTTCTGGCGTCAGAAGCAAACGTGGCACACGCAGGCACTTCTGCCTGCTTTTTCCATCTCTGCTTGAATCTTTGAGGCAGATGGGAAAGGGGCGGGGGTAGACACCACGACAATGTGGACAGAGTGGGCGAGAAAAACATATTTTCTTGAGTCTGGAGAGTGACACTTCTGCCGGCAAGAGCCTGAAGTCCGGGCAGGAGTGGGAGGGGCTGCCGGGCCCGGCGGCGGGGAGCGCTCCCAGCTCCGCTCCGGCGCGGGTACAGCCCCCGCCGGCTGGCGGGACAACTCCGCTCCGCTGGTTAGCCAAGGTGGCTTGCCTGGAGAGGTGATTGTCTTCTTCTAAAATATTTCTACACACTGCGAGGTAGGAAAAAAGTGGTCTGCGAGAGAAATAGCTCTGCTTGCACCCGCTGTCTTTCGGGCTGTCTGAATTTGCAGGAAGGGGAGGCAGGAGCACTACAACTTTGTTCCTTAGGGAAACCTAATTTTATTCTCTTGCCAGGTCGATATTAAGAGTGATTAGCTATTTGTAGCAATATTCGTCTTTTCCTGTTTATCAGAGATTGCAGTGGGAGCAGCCACCACCCTCCAAAAAGTCCCGTGTGTGCGTCTAACGCTGGGGAGCCGGGAAGGAGCTCAAGGTCAGACCTCAATGCCCCCCGGCCGTCCCAGAGTGGAGGTGTGACCCCCAGCTGTCGTGGGTTTTTTTTCACAAGTCTTGGGAAAGCACCCCTAGGGGGAGAAGGAAACGTAATCTAAACTCCCTATCCAGACATTGGATTACATCAGTGTGCCTGCCCCATCCAAACCATCATGCTGCAAGCCCTTGGCCCACCAGACAGTCTCCGGGTCCTGCCCAGAGCTGGGACAAAGGGTGATCCCATTGTCTAGTGGTGACTGCGGTAAGGCCGCATCCCTACTGCTCCCACGGCCACAGCTGCCGCATTTCCCCTTCTGTCTTGTAAGTGGAGATTCACATTTAAAATCGAGAAGCATCTAGGCAGCCGCTCTCAGATTGCTGCGAGCTGCGGTTAGAATAACCCTTGCCTGGTGAATAGCTAGGGTCAAGGAAAGTCTCTGAGCTTAACTGTGCTGGGAATTTTCCACTTTCGTTTTAGTGACAGAAACTGGGTTTTTTCCCTTGGAAAGTGTTTTAGGCCTGTGTGTGATTAAATTTATCTGCATCATTTGGGATGGGACATTGCAGTGACAGAGAATGAGACCGTGACTTTCTGGTGGGTCGTGGCAAGGCTGCAGGCATTGTAATNTTTTTTCTGCTTTTCCTTCAGGTCATTATATTCATCTGCCTGCAAGGATGAAAACCTGAAAACCTTTCTGCTGATCCCCATGGCAACAGTTCCTTCAAGCTGATCACAGTGCATGGAAAGAACAAGTCCTCTCAGACAAATCAGTATGCTAAAGCCAACAAGGTGCTGGGCTGCTGTGCCCAGCTGTGGGCAGAACACAACCTTCCCTGTGCTGCCAAGTGAGTGTAGAAACTACCTGGTGCTGGCATGCCTGGCATTTCATGCATGGTGCCTAACACTTGCACAGTCAAGCCCAGGTTTCCAGGTATGTTCTTTCTGGTCTTAATTCTACCATCATGTACCAGAGCAAGCAGTATCTTATTCATCAGTGAATTTCACTCAGTCTTAGTCATGGAGATGAAATTGGTCCTACACCAACAATAATAGCTTTTTACTTGCGTCCTTTCCAGCACTCCCTATGTGGCATCCCCACCACAAAAACAAACAGAAGCTCCCAGAAAGCAGCAGCAAGTTCAGAGAGATCTGGCTTCTCACCAGTTTGAGTTTTACCAGGCAGTGTTTGCTCTAAGACCTTAAGCTATAACATATCCTTTCTAGTATTGAACTCCTAGGAAGACATAAACCCTTCTATTCTAATGGAGAAATAAACAGTTTTTAAATATACTTATATAACGGATAACAGTACTGACTTTTGTGCATGCTGCTTCTAACATGAATCTACCTAGCCTTTGCTTTCAGAGACCAAAGATTAAAATGACTTCATCTTCTAGAAAAGAAGTCCCTATATTTGATAGCAGGAGTGTATTACAACTCTTGATTCAACGTCCCACTCTCCTTCCCTATTATCCTTTCTTCAGTTCCCACAATTAAATCTGGAAATATATAGACACTGGGGAAGAGGTTTTGTGCCTATCAGCAGCTACAAATACTTGAGTGAGTACTTCAGCCTGGTGCATGATGATCAAGGCAGACCACGGGTTAGCAGCTGAATAACTGGGCACAACACCTCAGTACCAGCTTGCTCTGCGTGCAGTGATTCATCTCAGGTATTTCTGAAATACTTTTCTGACTTTTTAATCTGTTTCATTTAGGTCCCATCCAGCTCCATATTGCAAAGTGCTGAGTAACAGCTTATGATCCCTATCAAGTAATGGCTCCAGGGTTTGTTTACCAACATCCACTGGAGACTCCAGCTTTTCTGTAGAAACAGAAACTGAGCCCAGGCTTATCCAGGTATCAAGCTGTCACATTCCTTGGGGCCTGTAGAGCTAACTGGCCTTTGTGAAGAATGTTTACCATGACTGTGAGGCAGCTGTGTTTAGAGAGTCATTTCAAGAAAGTCGAGAAATAACCAGTAGGATTTCCATAACAGATTTATACCTAGTTGTAAGGGAAGAACAACTGTTCATCAATTTCAGCTTTGCATCCATCACAGGTAATACAAGGAAATAGCAGTGATGAGACTCAGAGTCAGACAAAGATGCAGGGAAGTCCTCGGGGTCAGCTATAGCCCAGGTTTTAACTTATCAGTTATTTCAGGATCTGTTCCTGAAATATTAATAGATAATTGATGTAGTCCTGACCTCTGTGCCCGTGCAAAGTATTCCCTCCCAGTGGGACTGACATAAGCTTTAGCGTCTTACTGTGTGAGCGTTGTGCCTGCAGCTCCTTTGATTTTTTGCTGCTTCCAGCTTATTGGCTGCGGAAAGATATGCTGTCAGATTTAGGATACAGGAGAGAGCTAGTCACAGAGGCTTATCCCAGCTTCAGGACAGGAGTAAATTTTGCTATAAACAGCATCCTGTATCTAAGGAATTCTGTCAATTTTTTTCTAAACTGCAGTGCCTTTCCATCCCAAATAATGTCTTTTCGATGCCCCCCAGTACCTGCCGGAACCAAGCACAGTAGCACATAAAAGAGGATTGAGCAAACCATGAGGAAGCTTATCAAGGATGTGCCTCTACCAAGAACTGACTGTGGAGTACCTTGCTTTAACTCACTCACTTAAATACTATTTCACACAGACAGGACAGGTCCTTTAATGGACAGACAAATAGATCAGATGTACTTTTGTTTTGCCTGGAGGAGGATTTTTTCCCTACAAATACATTGTAGGAAAATGCCTCCTACAGACTTTGGGGAACATTTTAAAACTCATATTAATTACATCCTTTTAGAGGTGAAACTTTTTTCATCTTCTGTAATTAACTCAAGATTTCAAAGTTTTCCAGGTAAAAAGTTGCAGAAATTTTAAGGTGTGAATTCTTAATATTTCTACCAAATCCTTTGCTTGTTTCCTTCCATTTTTAACTTCATTGACAATGAAGATTCTTGTCTCCCTATGACCTTATTTTCTATTTTTGCTGTTGGCACTTATTTATGACTAAAACATGAAGTTATCATTACAGCAAAACTGGTTAAACTGCAAAAATGATATTTACAACCCAAATGAAATATTCAACTATAATGAAAATAAGTAACTCTGATAAAAGATTTATTTTCTCTGTATGAATGTAAAGTGCAATATTTTAGAAGCTGTAGGGCCAAGTTTTGCCTCACAATTCACCTGCTGTGCTTTCCAGAGAGGGTAGGAGCTACCAAAAAGTGTGAAAGAGGATTTATACTGTAAAACATATGACAACTGTCTTGTAAGCTCAAACTCTTGCAGCTTATGCTTTCACTCAAGTTCCTTGAGACAGTTATTTGATTTATGAAGGCCCAGTTGGTAACTGGGAAACATGTACATGCAAAGAAGCCACAGAAACCAGCAGCAGCCAAAAACAGGTGTCTGAAGGCAGAATTTTGTTTATGAAGTAAAAGTGCAAATATTAAAATAGTACTGCCGCACTCCCTCCCACAATGTCCCAGCACCCCCCTGCTGTTCTGTTCCTTAAATAACTGCAGTTCAGGATGTGGTGGAAGTACAGGAAGGCAGGAAAATCAGTCCACAACTGTTTCTGCAGGGTTTCACTAGGAGGAGCCATACGGTACATAATGAACGTGCAGAGCTGTTTGCAATTAGTATACATCTGAACTGCTCCCAGGGCAGCATTTTTGCTACTGCCACTTATCTTTTTAATAAAGACTTTTCAAATAGATCAGAAGGTAAAATTGACACAAATTACTGTGATCCTTTGGTTTCTCAGTACGCTATTTTTATAGACGTCATTCTGCCACCAAGAGGACAGTAACTCTAATTACCACCTCACATACACACCTTATGTAGGACTGTAGTGTTTGGTGAAATGTTTCTGTATCTTCCTCTATATTTTGTACAACTGTGAGCACAACTGGGCGTGATCCTACCTGATGCTTCACCTGCCGTACAAACAATTATCAATAATAACTCTATGGGGATTCAGGAGTGGGAGGGTGACATCACTTGAGTTCTACCGTTCATCCCTAGGGAAAACGCAGATGTAAATGTAAGGTACTGAAAATGGCACAGACCAACCCTACTCCAGGTTGGGAAACACAGGGAAAAAAGGATGAGTAATGAGAAGGACTGCCTTAATGAGGAGGACTGCCTTTGGAAGGGCATTTACCTTACTGTTACCACCATGTTCCTTCAGGAAGCCTAGAAGTCCACATGGGCAAGTCCTTAGAGAAGACAGCCACAGCTCAGCCTCCTGTTTTACCTCTTGGACTGCAGTGTCCCTCTGAGGTGAGTAATGTTGCATGTCTGCTTCTAGGTGCAGGGGTAAATGTCCGTAACTCCGTCCCACTTCTGATTAGAATTTTTTCCTCAGGCAGCACTAATCACTTTTCCCAGCCAGTAAACTCCTGCAGGCTCATGGCAGATGGGGGCAGTACCATATGCCAGAAGTACAGCTGTCAGTATCTCTAACCTGGCAAGGCACACATCTTCCAGTGTCTGAGAGCCTCAAGGCATCTGCTATATCGTTCAGAGAGCAGAGGGAAACTCTGCTGTTGGAGTGATTCACAGTGATGGCTAAGAGACATTTACTTGTGTGAGCTGGAACTGTGTGGGTAGCTGACTCTAGGGAGGACCAAGAGATATCAGCATCAGGAGCTCTTGCTAGGTCACCTTCACCAGCCATAAGGGACTTGGAACGTCCAGTGAATTATCCACCAATATTGTTCTGCATTTTTTCTGTTATAAGTGCCACAGCTGAACTGTTCAAAACCCTTGAAGTGTTTACTTTCAATTTGTACTGTGTGAGGGGTCCAAGCTACACTAATAAAGATGTAGGAGAACAAAACCCAAATATCCTATTTGCACATTTCCACTGTGCACAAAGGCATAAAGTTTCTTGCACAATTAGAAAAAGTCATATATGTGATTCTCTGAGTATTTTTTTAAGGAAATAAATTGCATTTTTTTTCAAAACTGACATTTAAACATTCTCCTTATAGTGCGTTCCTTGCAAATGCAGGCTGGGGGCTTAGATGTCTCCCTGCTTAAACCTACTCTATTAATTCTGTTTTCAGACAGACTCCATTGAGATCTCTGTGAAATGACTGATGGGATTTACCAGTGTCAAACAAGCTGTTCCAAGAATATCAGCAAGGCACTGGAATACGGCAGGGGGACTGGAGACTTTCCTGAGAAGATTTTACCCAGTGATGGAAAATATATTTGTGTTATTACTTTAGCACAAGTGTCTTCTATAATGCTAAGGTTTGCTTTCAAATAAAACATAAATTGCACATCTGGTTGGAAGAAATAAATGCAATGGTGCTTCAAAGACTATCCGTCAGACTTAAAAAGCAAAGAGATGAGGATTTATTGGTGTTTTTATTATTAACATAAAAGCCTTGGGATCTCAAAATAGAGCAGGGTTATAGGTAAATATGGGTTCTATTTTATTCTTTGTTCACCGTAACATGCTATTAGCATCAAGCTAAAAAGGGATCGTCTGAACGCTAGTATGTTTACTGTGTGCACGTGGATGTTAGCTCTATCAATACAGAGAGGTAAAAGACTGTAGAGAAAAGTGTGCACTACAGGTATATTCATCATCTTAAACATTTCAGACAGTATCTTCATTCTGGAGACACTACTTGCTTAAGAAACCCCAGTCTTTTACTTTCCCGATCTTTCAAGACCTTTGTGAAGCAGCAGTGGTCTGTTTCTGTGCAAAGGCTTAGATTGGACATCTATTTGCAAATGAACAAGCAATGAAAGATGTGAGATTTCCTAAAACAGATTACTTATAGAAGTATAATTTGAGGGATCTGCAGTAAAAATAACATCTCCAAATTAGCAAATGTTGGGTGGCTTGAAGACAGACACATGAGATCTCCTGCCTGAGCTGCTGGCGACTTCAGCCACCTTTCCAGAAGAAAATTATCCTATGCAATACTGGTTAAAGCCTTGCATGAGTCACTCAGAGGTGTTGGAGTGGGCTGTACAAATCCTGGTTCCCACTTTCTCCTAAAAATTTTCTGCAAGAGGTTCAATTTTGTTGTGTCAGGACTGGGTTGAATCTTTCATGGGATTTAAATTAAATCCTTGGCAACTGCTTTACTGATTTTATAACAAAATCTGACCTGTGTGTTAAAGTGAGGACATTGTTTTGCTGGGTTATTGCTTAATTACTAAATGAAGAAATATTAAGTACAAATTTAATGACTCATACAATATTTCCAAATGACATGTACTATAAAGTCCCATTTACATCTACCACACTGGCGTTTAACTCACTTTCCATTATTCCTGAGGCTATTAATGTCAGTAATTACAGGAGGTAACGTCTAATATTGAGTGTATTGTGGAATAAAGGAATGTTGAGCTCCTAGAGTGTGTTTTATATTAAGTACAAAAAGCTTCTGATACAGTTAATGTAACTATAAATCTTAACTGAAATGCTTATATGTCTCGTTTATGACCCGAATAAACTCTGAGGCAGAAACAGGGCAGCTGAATAGCCCCTCACTGCCAAACCACATATTCAGTGGAATATGCACTTACAATATCCTTTTCATATTGAATAATAACAGAAAGACAGAAAACAGGCTGAGTAGTTTTTCTAAATTAAGTTGGGTTTTTTTCCAGAACACTGAGTTTAATGGTAAAAAAATTCCCTAAATACACACAAACTTCAGAATCATAAATATATAAATAGAACATAAAACAAAATATGTGTGGAGGGTTGTTTTCCAGTGGAAATCCAGCCTGTGCTTATGATAAGAGCTGCTCTACAGGTTTTGATGTGTTGAATGTTGAACACCCTGCAGCCTGGAGAATGCACATTGCTCTGCCCCGTTGGAGAGGCTGCTGGACTGCCCTGGGTGTGGAGGTGGCCAGAAACCACCGCCGCCTCAGGCAGGGCTGGTATTCACTGTCTGTGTGAGCTGCCAAAGGAAAACTGGGCTGTGAGGGCAAAGAACCTTTTGGAAGGCTGTGCCGTACGCAACTGATGAGATGATTTGGTCTCACTTTGTGCTTGCTTGCACTCACTGCTACCGCCCCTGAGCAGACAGCCTGAGCAGGAACCGTGTGTGCTGAGAACAAGGTAAGCACCAGTTAAAGTCCTGTCAGGGCCCCAAATTCCAGTGTCAGCCCCTGTGTGCTGTAGAACCCACTTGTTCCCAAACACCAGCACACACTTGGTGAGCTTTCAGCCCAGGTGCCTTCAGTGTGAGGGTGGCTCTGGCATGGGAGCTTGCAGGATGAAACTAGGTGCAAGTTGGACTGGAAATCACAAAATTAGGCTCAGAGAGAGATCAACTGCTGGAAAGCAGAAGCCCTATTTCAATCAGTTCCCACTGAAATCAACTCCTTTGCATGGTAAATTCTCCTTAAAGACCTTGGTTCAGTATGACCCTTAAATATTAAGCATGTCAACATTTAAATTGATGATGCTATTTTTTTTAGAACTATTTACAAGGGGAGTATTTCCCTCTGAATTTGTAATAAATCATGTAAGACATCTTTTCATTCCATTCCCCTTCAGAAAGAAATATTTGGTAGTTTAAAATATTTAATGTTGTGGAAAATCTAAAGGGAAAAATAAAGCATCAATAGACTATTTCAGCAGCAGAAACCATTTGGGACCTGCTTAACCACCTAAGCTCTTCTCCAAATTTATTTGGAAAGGGGCATATAAAGAGCTCATCACTTTCCATCTCCATTTTCATATGTGCAGCATATGAAATAATTTAGCTTTGTACTCACACTCAGAGCTGATCTTGATGGTGAGCTGAAGTAACCTGAGATCACTATTTCTTTCTCCTTATGACATTTCTGGAACATTTGGTTGACTAATTACCTTGTTACTAGTCAGCTTTTTTTTTAATATTTGACTTTATTTATGAATGCACATTCACATGAAGGGCAGGGCCACACACACAGGACACCGTTTTAAAACCAAGAGTTATTACATCACCATACTTTCCCTGCACTTGTGGTAGGAAAACTACACAGGCAAGGCAAAATTGTGTTCATGTTCAGTACTTCACCCTGTCCATTGCTCAGTACAATGGAAGCAAAAACTGGAAGACTGTTATGAAGATGTGATCGAGGTCTTCCTCAGTTAAGTGCAAATCTTCCCCTTATTTCAAAGGTTGATGGTCTAAACTCGAAAGCACAGAGATTATGAAGGATAAGGCCCATAGTATGGGCTGTGTCTCTTTCTGTATCAGTGTCTCTCTATAGATATATCCATAAATATATATGTATTTACTTACCTCTTGTGTTGAAGATAAAAGCTTTTTGCTGTACCCAAATATTAAAGCATTACTTTCAAAAGCTGAACCCCATAAACAGCAGCATGTACTTTCTCCCCATACCCTTATTTCTATTTATGTTTGGCAATGTCTGGCTTAGCAGAGCCTTGCATTCTTCAGAGGTAGCTCAAAAAGAAATCCAGGCAGTGACCCCACCTTTCAGCCCTCTACTGCAAACCCCTGCTGAAATCCTGGTAAAAAGCTACACAACACTGAATCACAGCATCAGTATTAACACTACATACATACGCATGTATTCAGCCAGAGAAAATTATGTTCCCTAAAAAAACTGATTGTTAGCTTCTATAGGGCTGAGTCACATTAATCTGACAGATTGCTTCCAGAAAGAGAAGCATAGCTATAAGGATGAAAAATGTCTCACTTATTTATAGTAAAAGTGTAAGTGGACATCCTGAAGGGATGTAATTAGAAAAGTAGCTGTTGTAGGGAGGGTAGACATGCTAGATGATGAAAGGTGGTTTTATCCCAGTGGAAGGTGATTTACTTCAGCACTTGTTGGGGGGCTCCATGGCTACAGGAGGACTAAAGTAGAAGAGGATGATGACAGAGAGAAATACAGACCAGGTATCAAAAGGGGCAAGGAAACAAGATAAGGCTTTGAAACTTCACACATGGTCAAAAACCTGGAGCTAAGAAGCAGAATTCAGGAGGTGGAAGGATGAGTGTGGGGACCCAGGGGGATTGGGACTTAAAACCCAGATGGGAGAGACCAGTGTCTTCAGTTAAGAGGCTGATAGATGGAAAAAATGAGCAGTTGAGACTGGCTGGGAGACAGGAGCAGCAGTGGCTGAACCTAGGAGCCAGGTATGAGAAAGGAATAGGAGTGGGACACAGATGGTTAGAGGGGAGTAGGACAGAGCTAGAGGAGGAAACATTTGTTAGACACTACAGCCCCTTCACTGGTCAGTGCAGGGCAGAAAATGGATCATGAGAACCCTGGGTCATGGTGCTGCTCTGGTCTCAGCCCCTAGAAAAGGCGTCCTCTGGTCCACAGAGAAGCTGGCAACTCATTATTGCTACAAATTACCCTGTTAACTCAGAGGGCAGAAGTCCATATGGAGAAGCTGAGAGTTAACCTCAATAGCGTGAGGCATAGAGGTGTTAATATGATGCCACATAATAGGATTTTTGTTTTTCCACTTTGCTTCATTAAGAACCTAGGAAATTACCTACAAACACTCTCTTAGGAGAAGTCTGTGAGCTGCCAAAGCAAATATGCAAAGTTAGCAAGTGCCAGAGCTGAAGTTATCTGGGCAGATTTCCCCCTTTCACACCAATGCACTGGGAACAGAGGAAGCCACACTCGTTTCTCACAGAGGATGTGTCAGCCTGTGTTCAGGCTGCTCAAGATAAGACAGGACTGTGTAAAGAGAGATCAACCCCTTATTCATTTATTTCAGAGGCAATGGTGTGTTTTGAATGAAGTTCAGGGATTGGGGAAAACAACGAACACTATCCTGCTTAAAGCTACTGAATGTCAATCTGTAGAACTGGATGAATCCCTGCCTGCTTGTGACACATCTCTCGCACAACATCAGTAAGTTCTTACGCCAAATTTTGCACCATGATCACTAATTGCATGTTTCTAGTTATATGGATACCTGACTTGAGACACCAAGGTCTGGTTTGGAAAAGCTGCAGCAGTGCTCAGTGGGAGCTCTGCTCTGAATATCTAAAAAAAAATACATAATGGCAAGTACCCTGACAAATTAGGAGTCTTAAACTGAGCACAAAATCACTGCACTTCTCTGTTCTTCTATTTCCAGCTGTAAAATGGGAATAATAATAGGGGTGATTTGAAAATAAATACACTTCTGTGAACTGTATAGAGGCTACAATCATCAAAATCAAGGGAAACAAATTAAATTAAAACTCTTTCTTAAGATCAAGACCAACTGGTCAGTAGTTAATAGGGATTTAGGCCACATGTTAAACACACAGAGAAAGCAAAATATCTAATGGCTATTCAATAAATGAATGACACCCACCCTGAGCTGTGAATGAGCTAGGGATCCTGTGGGAAAGGCATGAAGTGATCATGTGTGTAAAGACGGCATCACAAACATGAGCATGGAGAGAGCACATACAGACTCCTAAGGATGGCTATTCAAACTGCTGTGCAATTAATATCACAATAAAAATTACTAATCTGATTTATGTGGAAGTGGGATTAGGGATAATACATGCTTTAAAACTGTCCTTTTGGGAGATATTGTGATTGAAATCAAGCTAAATATTGCATGCATGTGGTATTAGCCAACCCTAATCCAGCTCAAAAAAAAAAAACAAACAAAAAAACAAACAAAAAACCCAAACAAAACCCCAAACCCAACAGTATGTGTATATGCTGTTACCAAAAACTAATAGTGACTGGGTGACTGCTGTATATTACCCGGCACACTGAAACTGTAAAGTCTGCTTTCACCATCAGAGTGTGACTTATCATCTGGAAGTGATTTAGTTGTGCAGTTACCTTTGGACTGCTGGGGGTTTTTGGCTCTTTACTAGCAAGCAAATAACGATGGAAAATAAGACTTTAGCACTATCAAGTAAACAAATAATTGGGCTGGAGATCTCAAAACCAGAGGTGAGAAGTGATTTTGAAGCTAGTCACAACTCTGCAGTGTTTATCCTCCATGGTTGTTATTAGAAGTAGTTCTAAAATCCAGATCTCTGCTCTCCCTTTCTCCCCAACCTCCTTTTCCCTTTACTACGTGGTATGCAGGGAACATTGCTTGAAATATACTGCTGCTCAGCTCTGCACAGTCCATGTCCATAAACCAAGTTTGTTTTCTGAAGCTTGTAATTTGCACAGTATAGATCTATACTCTCCTTTAAATGCCCACACCTGTAATTTCCATCAGCATCACTAAGAGCTACTTGTATATAATGAAGGGAAAATATGTGCTGCACTGGGCACTTCACAAGAGAATCTCCGAATGGGTTCATGTTACCTCCACCCGAAAAGCACCTCTGATAAATTTCTTCTGACTGGTCCACATGGCAGGTGGCCTTTCATTAGAAATAGAATAGTTATACCTGACTTCTCCAATATTTATGAACTGAGGACAGAAATTTCAAGAACATATCAGCCCAAAGGCATCACTGTGTGTGGGATCACAGATTTCATATGTACTGCATCCCAAAATGCTTTTGCAGAGTTATCAGGCACTGTTAGTTTAGCAATAAGTAAATGCAGATGAAAACAGAAATTAGAAAGTGATGACAACTGAGAAGATATTTACTCATAGTGAAGGTTGAATTAAGTTGAAGCAGAGGAATACTGCAAAGCAGTTTCAGATGCAGGAGCTCCAGGGATTTCATACAATACTAACTGAGGTGAGAGTGTAGAAAGGACTAAAGGGGCGCCTCAGCTACATTCACAGGAAGAAGGGAATGAAGAGGGGGGAGTGTGTCAAACAGGTGAGGTTAGAGACCTGAACTGATTTTTTTACTATTTTTGTAACAAAAAAAATATGACCAACAGGACCAGGGCAGTGATGTGTATGTGGCACTGGTGAGGCTACGCCTCAATTCCTGTGTCCAATTCTGAGCCTCTCACTACAAGAAAGACACTGAGGTCCTGGTGTGCATCCAGAGAAGGGCAGTGGACGTGGTGAAGGGTCTGGAGAGTGAGTCATGTGAGGAGTGGCTGAGGGACCTGGGGCTGTTTAGTCTGGAGAAGAGGGGGCTCAGGGGAGACCTTATTGGTCTCTACAAGTACCTGAAAGGAGGCTGCAAACAGGTGGGGGGTCGGTCTCTTCTCCCAGGCAACTGATGACAGAGTGAGAGGACAATAGCCTGAAGCTGTAGAATTTCTTTACAGAAAGAGTTGTTCAGGGCATTCCCCAGGACTGCCCAGGGAGGTGTTCAAGAATCACAGTCACCAATCCTGGAGGTGTTCAAGTAATGACTGGACCTGGCACTTAGTGCAGTGGTCTAGTTGACAAGGTGGTGTTCGGCCAAAGGCTGGACTTGATGATCTTAGAGTTATTTTCCAGCATAAATGATTCTGTGATTACTCTAAATGTGACTTAGCACATATTATTATTTAATGACATTATGAACACCCATTCTCATGTACTCACTAGGAATTGTGTGGGATGAACTTCTTAGACTACTCTGGGGGGAAAAAACCCAAATAAGTAAAACTTGAAAGATATTACAGACGTACCATGTTGAGCTCACATTTTCTGAAAGTATTTTCAGTTATTCAGTTGAAGAAAAAATATATCTTTTGTTCAGATCGTATTTTAAAAGAAAATTCTTCCTTAGGAGAGTAGCACAGTGCTGGAAGTCATTACTCAGAGAGGCTACAAATTCTTTGTCCAAGGAAGTTTTTAAGGCTGAGCTAGAGACAATTATGGCTGACCTTGTCTGCTGTTGGGAATGGTGGGAAGTGCAGGTCAAATCTTGCAGTCCCCTATTTCCCCAAACCAGCAGCAGCAAGGGAAATGGGCACCCTGCATTTTCCTCTGTGAAGATACCTCTCTGACTGTGACAGCAGCAATGAACAGAAAATATTACACTGAAATATTAGCTGTGAGAAAGAAAGCATCACAGGTCACAGGAGAAGAGTTTAATAAATTTTAGATAGTATGTTTCACATTTTCTTCAAAAGGTATATCTTATGGATGACATGAAGAATAGCTCTGAAACCATCAAACTGGTTCAGTTTGGAGAAGTATTTAGAATAAGTATATCATTAATGAGGGGTCCCTGAGAACAGCAGCCCTAGGAACAATAATGTTGCCTCATGCCTGAAAGAGGTCAGGGATGCCAGGAAAGACAGGTGAAAGGATGCTTGTTCTGTGAATCCCATGAGACTTACATGGGAGCTGCTTCCTTACAGAAAAGATTTCACCTGCTGCTCACATGCCCAGCAGGAGATGTGTGGGTGTGCAGGGCAAGGGGTACCTTCAGGGTCAGGTACCAGGTGTGAGGAATGGAGCAGGGTGTTGTCGAAGTCAGCAGTATGGGCTGCTGGACACGGGACTTACATGGGCAGAAATGCACTTACACACTTTCAGCCTTTTGTAAGTTCTGATCCACACAGTTAATATTAAATATGAATCTGTTCTGGGACGATTTTTCATAAGACACTGCCATCCTTACATGTGTTAATGCCTCCAGCATCCTGGGAATGTTAACTAGCTGCATCAATTCCTCTAGGGGGAATGGGTGTGGGGCACAACAACAGGTTTTCCTCAGCAATTATGCAATTGATATCCATTCCCTAACCAATGATCAGACAATAGCTGAGATTATGCCCAGAATAACCAGACTGGGAGCAGATCCATGATGTCGTGTCCTGATAAATCCCATGCAGTTAGCAAAAGAATGAAACACAGCAATAGTGCATTCAGAACAGTTTCACAAAAGGACCAATAGAATCAGTGGTCTGGATTGTTGTTGCTTCTCTGGAGATATTCAGAGTATTTACACTCCTTTTACTCCTGACAGCCGGTCCCACTCCTCTGGCCATGAGGCCCAGTACAGTAGCACAGCCCTGCAGTCCCCTTCATCCTCTGACCTTTACTGTCCAACACAGTCCAGAGCCAGGGAGACATTATGGCATGATGAGCTCAGCGTGTACAGGGCTGTGGCGAACTGGTATAAGTTGAGCCCAACATATTCCACATCCAAAATGTGATCTCTACCCTGTGCATCTGTGACTGTCAGGACAAAGGGGCTTTTGCTTCCTTTTTTCCTCTGTCTCTCCAAAACAGGAGGGACAGTAAGTCAGATTTATCACCAGTTTTGGCTATAGGTAGTCGCACAGATTAAAGTACTGAGTAACAAGTGGCATCCCCTCAGCTGGGCTGCTGTAGCTGAGTGTATGAGTGCTCTTAGCACACTCCAGATGCAAGGGATGGTGCATTAGGTGCTAAAGCACCCTCGTGGACAAGTACAGGGCTTCAGCAGCAAACAAAGAGCCAGAAATTCTTCCATCCTTCTTCCCTGCCTTAGAGAGAGAAGATTTGCAATTACAATTATGACTAGTTCACTGATTGAATTATAATGGGATTTACTTTACTATGCAGATCAAGAGAATAGTAAGGTGGTATAACATATCACGCCTGCCCCTCACCCACAGGTACAATTATTTTAAGGTTTTTTATTTTAGTTAAAGAGCTATAATTGGCTCTTTAGTTAAGTGGCTTCACAGAGTTACAGAACAAGCAATACTGGGTTAGCTATTTCTTGGGAAAAAGTACCCAAGCTTGGGGCAATGCAGACACTCTTAACTCTTGTCATATTTCAGTGCTTCCAACACCTATGTAAGATAAGTGGCCAACGTACCAAGAGAAACTTTCTGATGAAGACAATATATTTAAATATACAGAAAGTGATCAAAGAGGGCTCATGCCACAGATTCCCATATGAATATTTTAGGGCAAAGCCTGATACTTAAAATACTTTCCCTAATTTGCCTGAAGCACCATAACTACATGAAGCAGTCTGTCAGGTTATGTAGAAAACACCTCTTCAGAAACACTTCTAACGCTAAAACTGTTCCCTGCTGAAAGCAAGCACTGGCTGGTACCTCAAGAACACCTGTGTGTTGCCAGCTTCTGAACTTTTAGTGACCAGTGAAACTTCCAGACATGTCCTTTCTGCACTATTTTATTGGTTAAGTTCACAGAAACCCCACTTAATCATTGTATAATGCCTTCATGAATCAAGTTTTTACTGTGCAGTTCTAGTTGTAGTAAAATAAGTGTGCTTCATATGTTAACAATTACAAGCTAGATTTATAAAACACCACACAACATTTGAATTGGCTTTTCTAACCGTTTTATTCACAAAACAGTGTTAATACACCTAAAATAAATTCACCTTCCTTCTGAAACTCATTAAACTCTTGTGTCTCTGCACAGATAACCCTTTAGTCTCCATGCACTTTACGAACGCATCACATAAAATAAAGATGCTATGTTCCTGCTACTCTGTTCTCCTGTTCAACCGGCAGATGTGTTAGACACGGCTGGAGGCAGGTCTAAGCTGCATTTCACTGGGTTTGAAGTTACAGACAGGTCATCCATGATGAGCAAAAGGAATTACAGTGAGGATCTATTCCACTATTAAAGGACACCAAGAAGAATTTTGCTTTGAAATTCTAATCTATGCTGCAAGTTCAAGTTCGCTCTGCTTCCTCTGGATTCAGTGAATGCCATCTGTACTCACACAGCTGTAAAAAGTTATTTATACCTTCAAGTCTGGTGGGATCAGAGCTCCATGGAAATGGTGTAAGAGAAGAAGCCAGAGAGTTGTCTTGCTGTAAGTGGAGGACTGTCCACAATACAAGGCAGGACCATAGCAACAGAATTTTGGTTTTGCAGATCATGTTTCATCTAGATAGAAACTCAAATTAGATTTATTTTGTAAGGAATATTTCTTTTCCTATTTAATATAATCTGACCTTTTAAAAGTAATTTCCAGTTTTGTACTAAGAAGACAAAATAATTTGCTTTCTAATTCCTTTTTGCAAAGTTTGGCTTGTTTCTTTCATTTTGGTGTTGTTTTTCTTTCGTCATATGCACACACATATAAATTTATTCAGCATTTTGTGGAACACGATTTATAAAAGAGACAGCATGGAAAAAATTGCTGATGGAGAGGACTCTGCATAAGCAGGACATCACTGCTTTTTGCAAATCCATAGAAATCATAGCAGTTTTACCAAAAGCCAAGTGAGTTTCCTGACTGGAACATGTGATCAGCTTGGAAAAAGTGTGGTTTTGTGCAATCTGTTTCTTGCCCAGCTACAATTTTGCCCTTGGCTAAACTAGCTCCACAAGTCATAATCAATTAAAGTTCTTGTTTTCCCTTTTGGAACCAAGCACTCAACCTTTTTTTTTGTGAAAGTCTTAATGGTGGGTATATGTGTAAGTGTGAATGTTTTCCTATGTCATTCATATTAATGAAGGCTTGCAGGTGTATTTGTAACACATTTTCTGAAGTAACCTGCAGAAAACATTCTTTCTTTTCCGTCTCTTTATGGAGACAGCTCCCCTCCAGCATCTGCATATAAAATCAAATTTTGTGGCAAATCTGACATTCCATACCCCCAATCAGACCATGAACTTGTACCAAGTTTAATCTCTTCTCTGGAAAAATGGACTAGGAAAAGACTCAAACTATTCTCCATTACAGAAAAAATACACTACTAAATGAGGCATAGAAATACTCTTTCAGATTGACCTAATCAAGACAAATTTGTTTCTTCTTCCATCACTTGAGTAATATATGTTGACAAAGTCACTGAATTATTTGGCTCTGAGTCTAGCTGAAATTTCTCTCAATGGTGAGTATGAGATAAATGTTACAGACCTGGCTCAGCCTTGAGCAGCAAACTGAGAATTTCCTTCTAATAGGTGATACAGCACTCACTCGTTACCCCAGGGTTCTGAGGTTTTCTTAAATAAAAGCATGGAAATCTGCTAGGAAGACACACAGTATTTGCCAGAATGCATAATCCCAGAGAACCCACCAAGTCTAATGAAATGTTTTCCTCTTTTCTCTAGGATTTGTGTCAGTGTTCACATTTTGTCACAAAAGGTGTGATTCAAAGCCTAGAAAAATCTCTTCCCAGACTGCTAGGAAATCTTAGACCAGGAATTTGGAGGGAGTAACCCAAGGGTGCTCACCTAGTGAGGTTCTTTGGCAGAGCATTGACAACAATGATAATCAATAACCATAAGATTCCCTGTGTTTAAAACCCAGAGATTAACAAGGAATGAAATCCCAGTCAGAAGCAAAACATCAAAATGAACCTCCCCCAGAAAAGCTGAGATTAAGAGGTAATTTAACATCATTTACAGGCTGTAACCATGACCTCAGTGAGCCAGGCACTCTGCAAACACAGCTTTCCTGAAGCCATTGCAGAAAGACTCTCACTTTAGACTGCCCAGGCTGCAACACCATGTCTGTAGGTGCTCTTCTCTTCCTTCAGAGTTGACTTTGTTGGGACACATAATGGGCTCGTGCTTCATCTCTTAACTCCAGTAGTATTTTAATGGCATTCATGATTTCTTGGCCTCAAAGAACACCGAGTCAGTACTGCAGCATTTACTGGAGTTTTAAAAATATAAGGAAGAACAATTCTGTATTAGACCACAGGATTAGCCACCCCAAATTATCATGTCTTCAGCAGTGGCCCAAAACAGGGGTGTGGGGGGGTGTGTAGCTATGAGGGAAGAGAGAGCTCGTGTGACGTGTACCCACAATATTCTCCAGATCTTAAGCAATTTTTGGGTGAGGAGCTCTCTTGCTTAAGGTGATGTCTTGTGTTAATAATGGCCATATTTTACTACATAAGAAGGATTTTACAGATTCAGATGAGCTTTTACAGATAACTTGTGCAGAAACAACAGCATGAAGGACTCTTACCTCACATATACAGTGAACTCCTTACTAACATATACACTGTAAGCACTGAATAGACCCACATGTGATGATATGTCAGATCCTCCCTCTTCTCTGGATACATCCTTTTCCTTGCAGTATTTTGCCTCAGAAATGTCTTATAGAAGTAAAAGTAACATCAGCATCCTCTGTTTCATCTTTACACTGCAACAGGAAATTCCATTTAAACACAAGGAAAAAGGAATTTCTTCGATTGCAGTAAAAAATGGGAGAAACTTGCTTGGAGAGAGTGTGGTTACTTTATGATGGAGATATCCAAACGCAGACAGACACTGCCCTGAGTAACTGACTCTGCTTTGAGGGGTGGGGTTGGTCTAGGTTTGGACTACGTGATCCCCACATGCGCCTTTCAACATCAACTACTCTCTAATTCTGTGGCCTTGCAAAACAAAGGAACTAAAAAATGGGACACATACTGGAAGTTTATTACCTTCTCCCAGTTCATTTCAAACTTTCTGACCCTCATGAGAACACGGATGGTGAAACCCTCTGATCCATGCTCACAGACCTACACATTTTGATTGCACATCCATAAAGAACTCCTGCATCATCAGGGCAATATGTATGATGTAACTGAAAACTTGCACCAGAAGATATTCAAATGAATTGTACCCTTGTACATTTGTGATTGCATACTCGCACTCTGAGAATCAAATTTATGGATGATGCTCCTTCTTTTAAAGCCTTTCTGTCCTTCCAGTCAGAATATCCCTGTCTGTGTCCATCAAAATAATTTCCTTTAACATCCTAACTGTACTTATTTACTATGTCTTATCCTGCTCTGAACACAAAAAAAAGTTCACCTTGACTTCTGAGGACTTAAGGGCTGCAGCAGCAGAACCTCCTGAAAAAATAAAACCCCAAAAGCTTAAATTACCATGGTGTCTTTTTGCTGTATCGTTTTTAATACAATTGTGTGATTTTTGCATTGCGTGAATACATATGTTTAAGGGATGGTACATTTACAGTGCCTTGTGCCCATAATGTTTTCCAGCCCACCATCGTCAGGTGAGCCAGATGGGTTTGTTACAGTCATGCAACATATTTCCACATCTATACTGGTTAATCTGATGTGTCTGTGCATAATAATTGTGGTATCTGCAGGTTTCTGAGTCAGTCCAGGGTTCTGTGAGCTGCTGTTTGGCAGGGTAGAGCTCAGAGCGGGTCAGATACAGGGGCTCCGCATATATACATATATACATATATACATATATACATATATACATATATACATATATACATATATACATATATACATATATACATATATACATATGTACACAGACATATATACACAGACATATATACACATATACATACATACTTATATACATATATACATATATATACACATATATACATATGTACACGGACATATATACAAAGACATATATACACATATACATACATACTTATATACATATATACATATATATGTGTGTGTGTGTGTATGTATGTGCTGCGTTTTTTAAGGGCTTAACAAAACTTTGCAGTAATGTGATTAACATGCAAAAACCCCAAATACAGTTATTCCTTCGAGACACAGGCAGTGACCGTGTGATTTAGATTGAATCAAAGAAGGCAAAGTATTAAGAAATACTTAAACCCTCCACTATATGTGCTGGATTTTTTTTTTTTCCTGTGCAGTAAACACTGGCTCAAAAAACTGATTTCTCTGCTACTTTTCACCATTTTTTATACCTGAGCAGGAGTCTGTAATTTACAATCTCACTGAACAGGTGGTGGGTTTGCACTCACTTTGGACAGGCCCACAGGGTTTCTACAGATGGGAAACGCAGGAGATGTGAGCATTCAAGCTCTGCAGCAAGAAATATAACCCGAGTCCTTAGGTATAGTAGTGGTGTGGCAGCCAGCAGAGCCGAACCCCGCAGCAACTCGCCGTCAGCTTTGCTCATGGCACCGATGCTCCACGCTGCAGCCTCTAGAGGGGGGTAGATACCCGCGTACCGCTGCCAGCCGCGGCGAGCTCAGCCCGGCTGCGTCTCCCCGGCCTTAGTGTTTTACTGGCAAAATTGCCTGTAAAATCGCATAGAAAGCATCGCTGTTGCTGGAGTTGGAGGCGCTGACCCGTGGGAAGCCTTTAGCAACCCTTGCGCTGATAGCAGATGGGGACTCTGTGGCAATACCTGACATTCTGCTTAAAGCACGACTGCAGGCTGTGCAACTGGGCAGAGCTGAACAGGGGCTCAATGAGCTGTCGCGTAACCTGCTCACTTGTAATTGCTCCTGTGCTGTCTGCAGAGCCCTCCTCCACTGTGACGCTACGAAGGCCTGAAGACATCTACTGTTCTCCTGTCACGCCCTGGAGGACAAAGCAAAAATATTTCGGTTAAGACCTAATTAGGTTAAGACCTAATTAAGTTAAGACCTAAGTGAGCCCGCTTGCCTTATGGGCACTCTGGGAGTGAAGTTCTGAGATAGAAATTTGGTTTACTGTAAGCAGAGGACATGTTGCTTCTGTGGAAATGTCTGTCCTGTGGTTCCACAGAAATCCTGAGCATCAGTAATGCAATGTTTTGTAAATATGCGGAATATAAACAAAAGTAATGAATATAAATAATTCCTCTTGCCCTCCTCATTCCTGCCTGTCATTCAAGAGATAAGGGAACTGAATGACAGCTAGCATGCATATTGTATATAAATGTTCTCCAGATGGAAAAGGAATGTAGCCACTTACTTGGGGTTTCCAGATGTTTGGAAGCCCCAGACAGCTCTCATGTGTACATTAACAGCACAGAGCATGCATAAGGTGTCTGGAGATCTGTGCAGCTCTGCTGTGCCCTTGCCTTGTGCACATGCACTAAGCGGGAAGCACCTGCACTGTGCTGAACGCGCTGTGCACAGG
This sequence comes from Mystacornis crossleyi, assembly GCA_013400655.1. Taxonomy (NCBI): domain Eukaryota; kingdom Metazoa; phylum Chordata; class Aves; order Passeriformes; family Timaliidae; genus Mystacornis; species Mystacornis crossleyi. The sequence continues at coordinate 13,803 of VYZQ01059093.1, read as the reverse complement.
CTGGCCATGGATGCACCAGCTGCTCCGTTTGGAGCTGCTCCACCCTGGAAGTGCACGACTCAGGAGCCCTCGATGCACAGCACAAGCATCCATGCTTTGGACCTGGATTCCCCCAGAAGAAGAAGAACAGGTCTTCCCTTTGCAGGCAGTGGAACTAGCAGATCTTTATGGGGCCTGGTTTGGCCTAGGGAAACATTTCCAGCTTGTATCTTCTTGAGATCCAAGCTGAACTAGAGGTAATTTGTGACACTAGACAATACTCAAAACTAGAGATTTTCAGAAGTTAAGACACTGAAAAAAATTTTCACCTTTTTCCTGTCCTGGAAAAAAACCTAGAAATATTGAGAAAAAAACCCTAAAAATTAAAATTGGATATTTTTTTGCCTCTTCAACACTGAAAGGAGATTATCTATAATTTAGTTAGAATTTAGAAATTCCAGCAAGATAATATTTTCAAATAAATGAATATTATACAATGTAAAACGTCATAGTACCACAGCATAACTGTATGTGAAAGTATAAACAATTTTTTTTTATATTGACACACCTCTACATTAAGGAAAATCTTTCACTGCAAAATAGAAAATTTAGACTCAGCCTCTAAACCCTGTGAGTTTACAAATACAAAATCACAAAATACACATAATAGTATCAACTTCTGTAATCCTATTTTGTAGAACAGAATTGCAGCAGAAGTACCATCCATTTAACTTTAAATTTCAAAAAATCAGTATTTGTGTTAAAAAAAGTAATTTCCTTTTTTTTTTTAAAAGAATTTTCCCTGTTCATTGTATGTTGGACAATTTTAATATTCAGGTGAAGAGAGTGCTTGCCCATCTTGTCTAGATTGTGCTTTTGACAAAAAATGTAGGACCAGATGATGCTTGAGTTCTCCTTCCAACTTGCTATTCTATGATTATATGAAACTCTATTTGCTTTCCATGGTCAGAGCAAGGTCTACTTGCTGGCAATCAGGGATTTCTTCCCAAGTGAGAATGTGAAGCTAATATAACACAAATGTCAGTTAGAATTATTTTTTCAAAATTCCTTCTTCAGGGTATCTTCATGCTTTTACTGATCCTCTTCCCACTCAGTTTTTTTTTGCTGGGTCTTTTGCCATCAGTGAGGGAGTTTTACAGCTTTACACTGATTTCATTAAGACATGGTCAGAATCAAGGAACTCTCAATTATTTTTCTAGTGAGAGTTTCATGCTTAGTTCTCTGACCTGTGCAATACCTTTGGCTGGTTTTGGACATAGTAACATTTCAAAGCAATGATTTTTATCCACAACACAAAGATTTCCCTCCTTAATCTCTGTACCTGACTCTTCAGCTGATTCCTCTTTTAAAGGTCATGAATTACCTTGCAGAAAACAGAGCAGACCTTTGGATACATTGACTCCCTTGATCCTGATCTGCTAGGCTGAAAATCTCAGTTACAGAGAACGAGATGGCTGTTGAGTCACAAAAACTCACAATATCCCTCTTATATTTGCTTTTGTGATCATGAAAGGCCAAGTAGACACATTGTAGTCAACAACAGCAAAAATTCCTAGGCTTGCTAAAATTCTTCCTAGGAAGCAAAATAATCACAGCATTTCTAAGTACTCCCAGGTTTACTTCAGAATTGCTGCTTTTTGACCATACACACTTGTTAGGATGTGAAAAGTGACTTGAGGTAAACAGAAATCAAATAAAGGTGATCCAATTTATTGTAATTATTGCTGATTCCATAGAACCTATAATTGCAGTTAAGGTTTTAAAGTATTTTGCTTTATATAGTTTGTTGGATTGAGTCATTATGAAATTAGAAGAGGGTGGAATAGCTGAGGAAAACCATACACCTTTTTCACTCCCCCCGCAAAAGGGCTTTTCACCCTCTGAATGAGCTGCAGTCAAACTTTCAGGTTCAGCTAATAGGTTCCCTTCAATTACTAACTTCTTGTTGGAGCAATTTCATTTTTTTCCAGAGAGAAAAGTCTAGAAAATTTTGGGGATGTTCAACCTTTTCTGAGCTGTAAGACAAAGCTGGTGGCCTGCGTGATTCATCTAAGTAGCTTTGCTCATTTAAGGACAAAAACCAAATTAAATACCTGCTTTGGTTCTGAAGTAGTTTATGGAATACTGGGATGACCCAGGTTCCTTGCCAACAGCTAATTCCACATGAGTTGATTCCAGTGTCTAGACCCTTCTGGGATAGACAGATTCAGGATCACTGAATGAGGCTGGGTTTGGTTCCTGCACATGTTCTTGAGCTCTGCATTTATCCTGATAATTACCAAAACCTTTTGGGTGTCAGGCATGGACTTCACAGCTTACCCAGTTGCCCAGCCCGCCTCTGTATGGCCCCACCTGGGGCTTGGGAGGAGAGGTGATCTGGCAGGCTCACACAGGGGCCCCATGGCATGGAGAGGAGTCAAGGGCAGTGGGCAGTGCCATGGGGACAGGGCTGAAACAAAGGGGAAAGAACATTCTCTTTGTTCTGGGAGGTTTCCTGTGGTTTGGGGATCCTGTGGCCAGCTGAGAGGGGGGAGGAGCAATAAGACCCTAATGTTTTAAACCCAAGAGAAGTGTGGTCAGGCAAAGGAAGATAAGAATTTCATGATGTTTAAAATTGAAGGTAAATTGACTATGGAGAACAGCTCTTCCCCCGAAAACTGACAATCTATGTGTCATGTTATGGTCAGTGTTAATCAAAATACTAAATTGTGGGGGAAGTAATCATGTTTTTGGTATGAGTAATCAGTGGTTGGACAATAACTACTTTTATTAGGACAGAACAAAATTTGTAATTTCTGTTTCACACTTTTGGGGAAACTTCTCCCCCTCCCCTCCCCCCCCCCAAAATTCATGCTTAAAATCAGAATAAAAACATCAGAATTGCTCATGACATGAAATATTTCAAAAAGACACCGACAACAAACTTCAATCTTTTTGCACTGAGTTCAGTGCTTGCACTTTAGGCTATTTTGTTATTTTGCTAAAGTCAAAATATTACAGCTGTATTGAAGTGCTTTGAGCATAGAAAGGCAGAGTATTTCAAGCTGATGAAATGAAGTATTCTGACATTTTTCCACTGAGCAACTTAGGTAAACTGTTAGAATCGTAGTGAGTCTTCAGACAACAAAGAACTAGCAGTGGGCTGCAGAAGGATGCAAGGAGGAAGATCACATTGTGGAGCCAGAGAAATAAACGGAATGGAAGGTTGACAAGAACTTTTTACTCACCAGTCTTTAAGGATTTTGTGGGAAGGAAAGACACTTTAAAAATAAGTATTGCTAGGATTCCCCTTCTGTGCTGTCTTTATGCTGCCATGAAATATTTCAGGTTGTTACAAAGAAGGGAATGCAGGAAGGGGGAAAACAGACTGTTTTCTTCCCATGTGCAGGTCCCAGCAGCTTCCTTGTCCTACTTACAAGCCTCTAACATCTATGTGATTTTTTACTGCTTATGCCAGTTGGCCTACCCTAGAGAAGGTAGCATAATACCTCCACACAGAACATGTACATAAAAACCTGATGCATTTCCACAAACTTCAGTTCCCTGAGCCCTTCATTGACTTCTCGTAAAGAGTATTAGTCAGTGGCATACAAGCTAGTGGCTCCAGCATGCACTGGGCCATTAATCCTCCACTTGCTGGGGAAAGAACTGTTTCCATCCACTCGTTTTACTACAGATCAAAAAAGTGTACTGTTTAGTTTGGAGTCATTGTCAGAACGGACTGATCTCCTTCATCCCCGCTGCAATGGAAGTGAGTACAAGAAGATTGCCAGCGAGCTTCATTCCCTGAAGGATTTAATGCTGCTGCTGTACATTTAAGCCTGCAGATTTAGCAAGAGTTGATATTTTTCTCCACACATGGCTTTAAAGGCCTTAAAAACAGCAGCTCGGTTTTTCTTTCTATCTTTCGGAAGAGGATCAAATGGCTATGTTACAGGAAAACCTCTGCCAACTTTTATCTTCCTAAAGCCATATATTCCCATTAAAAATCACTGTCCCTCATGGCATTTATGGCTTAATCAGCATTTTTCATTCTCCACTACTTTTTATTTGAGTCCCTTGAACAATGTTTATTCTTCAAGACTGCAGTGTGATACATTATTACAGTAAAAGATAGAAGTGTGGATTGTTATTTAAACTAAAGGCCTCACTCTGCCAATAAACATCAAAGTATGTTAAAGTAGATACAAACACAACGCAGATGCCCTGGAAATACATTTTGTATTGTCAGAGCAAAGGGATGAGGCCTTTCTAGGGCCGATGAGTCTCACAGATTTATAGTAATTTGATTTTTTCCTTCAAAGACCCAAGTCCTGACATCATATGAACGTAAAAGAAACAGCTTTCAAAGAAGGTTAATTTCTAGCTTTTGTGTATGCAGGATATCATTTTTCAAAAGGACCTTAGAGCCAGGTTGTCTATTACAATATGATTGTAATTAGCTCATTTTAGGGGCAACATTGCAGCATGTTATTTTCATACTATTTCAAAAAAAATCTGTGTTGAAAATACTTGAAAATATTTACTTGTGTAATGATCTTAAGAAAGATTACAGTGATTGTTTCTGATGTAAATATAACATTTTGAACTGTATAACTCCTCTAGAATATTGATGCTGAATGCTAATTATGGTGATTCTTTTTTTGATGGGCTAATATATATCTCGGATTATGACCCACAAAAAAAGCTGGAGCGAAAGAGAAGTTCAAACCTAGAAGAAACCATGAAAACACAGAAATCATGCTGCTTACTTGATGTTTACAGCTTTCTAGCAGAAAAGGGAGGGCAAGTGATGTTGAAAGGCCAGAAAGTTGTTAGGCAAAAGCAGAAGCTGTGGCACTGTCCTTTCCACTGGTTGAGGGGACATAGGCTCATGCCAGTACACCCTGGAAGTAAACTCCTACTGGCAGTGGCCAGACCACAGCCTTTAGTATGTTGTTACAAACTCTGCCTGTGCCATCTCAAGTATACTCATAGCTATTTAATAACAAGTGCATCTTTAAACAGCTCTGTAGAAATGGACAGAGGAGGTAGATTTTCAATAACAGTTTATGGACTTGTATTATGGCAGAATACAGAAGCTGTGCCAGCTGTCATTCCATGGTATAATTATATATGACAGTGTATGGAAGAAGACAAAAAAAAATAAAAAAAGGAAAATAGATTTAAAAAAACTAAAAAAGAAAGAAAAAGGGAAAAAGAAAAATGAAGCAAGGGAGTTTTCTGCATTCTGGATAAAATCTCTATTTAGTGCAAATCCTTTCTCTAAAATGCTGTAGAGTCTGGAAGCTGTGCTGCCTGATTCTCTTCTCTGTTATTCCTATTTGCATGATGCAATTTTCTGGCCAGACAAGCCTGACTCGGGCATCCAGCTGGGCTGGGGGTGGACAGTCCATGCTGGAGTGCTGCTGGACGCAAAGGAATAAGCATTAGCTCTTACCTTCCCTGCTGTTTCTTGGCATGCAGCCTGTTCCCATGACATTGTCTGAAGCTGGTTGTGGAGATTTATGGTTTATTTTTATAGCAATATTTTCAAGCAATTATCTTCCAACTTGTAGCTATAGACCTCTATACTCTCAGTCTAGCAAAGGCTTGTTTCTGTAAATCCACTAAGATTTCCCTCATGTGTGCACACTAAACACATTGTTAACCTTGACAAGCAGTTAAACACTTAACCAGCAGTGTAAAATTTCAGCTCATTTTCAAGTGTTGTAAGCCTTCATTTCTCCTGTCTGTTCTGTAAGCCTGGAATGGTAATGTAACAAAGGAAGGAATAAAATAGCTAGAGCCAGCGACTTAACTGATTTATACCTAGGTAGCTCCACCAAGTCAATGGGACTATAGAGATATACACAAGCTGAAAATGTGGCTTTATGTGAAGTAAAATCTCAGTACTCACTGGTTTTCATAGGTCTACCTCCATTTTGTTTCTCTTTTATTGTTTTGCTGAGTGTGTGTTTATTTAAAAGAGTATTGAGAGCTTATTAGTCAATATTGATGTGGTCAATGTGTTTGAGTTGGCATAGCTGCCTTGAATAAATGAGAATATTTCATACTAAGACTCATGTCAGTGAGTGTTACATCTTCACAATGGACTAAAAATCCAGGCTCTGATTCTGTATTGCACTATCATGTTTTCTGGTTAAGGTAACTCAAATGTTTGGATTAGAGATGCAGAACAACAATCTGAAGGTGTTCTGAGCCAGGCCTCCCTTCACTGGGTGTGGTACACAAAATGTAACATGCATTTCACATGGCAATAGTGATAGGCAAATTCTGTAGTCATAGGCAAATTCTGTAGCCTGAGTTTCTGGATCTGGAAGAAGAAAAGGGAAAATGTTGCTGTAGTGGTTACTGCACAAGTGAAACACCAAACAGAGCATACGAGGATCAAAAATGAGTAGGAAGAACACAAACTTAAACACTCTGTGTACAAAGATTAATTACATAAAATAAAAGATGGAAAAAATAAAAGAACCAAACGAGGCGGTACAGGAAATTTCTAAAAATGTTGCTGTTGACACTAAAGAAAGACAGAATATTTTGCCTGCAGCTGCAACACAGCTGTCACATCCAAACAAATTTAAACCCTCTGAGAACCAAAAACCACAATAAGCTATAACATTATTTAAGTGAAGCAGTATCTTTCATCTGCATCCCAAGCCAAATACTTATTTAAGGTGCAAAAAGGCATCCTGGGAGCACCCAGCGGCACAAAATACCATTCTAGGTCCAGGAAAGCGTAAGAACTGATTCTGCGGATGTTAAAATACATCTCCTTGCTGTCTTGCTGCCTCTGTAAGAATGACACGGTTTTCCATCTCCACTTCAGCACTCCTGATGTCAGATTCTGAGGCTGCTGATTTTGGTGACCTAAGCAATCAGAACTGCAGACACACACTTTTAAACTGAGCGTTGCAATACTGCCTAGCAGCCTGGCCTGTTTGCTGCACGGTGCTGCACACAGTACTGTACAAAAAGAGCAGCTGGGGCTCTGCGTGCTGCTAGAGGTTTGCTCCTAGGAGTGCCCCAGCCTCTCAATCCCATCTCAGTTGCACTGGGTTACCGAGAAAGTTTTTGCATTCATTATAAGGTGCTTATGCTGATTTACAAAGCCATTAAAGAGCAGAGCACAAGTTACCTTTCTGAGTTAGTGACTCTTTACTCCGCTGGTCACAGGCTGAGGTCAACTGATACAGGTCTCTGTGCATCCTCAATACTGAGCTGCGCCACTTTGGGTGGTCGCTCTTTCAGCCATTGTGCACGTGGCCCCTCCGGCTCCTGGCAGCACCGGCGCTGTTACCTTCCCTGTGGTCAGAGCCCGCAGGCAGGACGCAGTTGGGCTCAGCAGCCCTGAGCTGGATGCTGATCACTGTGATTTCTGAGGAATCATTGCTAACACTGTTTTTACAATCATTTCTCTTTAGTGTTTTGAGATGTGTCTGCGAGACGGGCATTAAAAGGAGTGTTTGCTTTTTTCCCCCTCTGCCATTCCATTTTTATTTTCTGTTTGCAAATGTAATTCCCCCCCGTGGTACAGCAGGAAAGCATGCATAATGTAACTATGTGAGCACAGCTGAACTTTTCCCTACTCTAAAGAAAACATTTATTATGGACCGAAGCACAGAATAGCTTTACAGAGCACTTCTTTGATTAAATACATAAAATAAACCAGCTGCTGCTGTAAAGAAACATAAAATATTTATCAAATTAAATATGGATCGTGCAATCTTATGTTGACTGTTTAACCTTAAATGTCTACTAAATCAATACAACAGATCTGAATTCACAAAAGAGGTCAGCCTTCTAAAGCCATTATTGTTATTAATCATTACTTTTAGTCTTGTAAATCTGTTTGATGTTGGCCATAATACATGTGATTATGTGAGCTGGAATTTCAGCTGTACTGTTAATCAATAGATGTGTTTTCCTGACTGGATAAAGAACAGGGTAAGGAAACACATTAGGGGAAAAAGAGGAAAATAAAATTAAAAGAAAAACAGAATATGTCTGCTCCAAAAACAGTAAACATTTTTTTCACCGATATGAGGAATTCCATAATGTGTAAACTGTTATACAAAGGTTACTCATTATTAAAAGTATATCAAAAAATGTCATGGCAATAGAGTGTTGTCATGGGATAAATATATCTCACTTTGAAATACTCTCCATAAATTCCACAGTCACCACAACTTCCATTTAGCTGCAGAGGGCTGGCAGGAATGTTTTGTTTTAAAATTAATCATTCGGTGTTCTTCCTTCCTGTCAGTAGGCTTAAGCACTGCAATATGAGGAAGAAAATCTTGCAAATGTTTTTATATTCATCCAGAGTCCAAGACTGGAGGCAGACAGGGATATTCACAAACCTGATTTTGAGAATATCATAATTTTGAGAATTTCAGTTAAACCTCTCACTTAGCTGCAGTACCCAAAAAGTAGACTCCTCTAACTCAAACAGAAGTGACTGCTAGGTATTTTAAGCTGGTAGTATTTGACCTGAAAAAATCTGCAAAAAATATTTTCACTAACAAGTGCTCCAGCATTATTAATTCCATGTATTTTAATTTAGGAAGGAAGTCAGCACACAATCAGTCACTAGAGAAGTTATCAGATGATTCAGTTGAGTTTAAAATTGTATGTGTGGAGCTGACTGCACACTCCTAAAGAAAACAGCTGATGTACAACCTTACTCTGGGATCAGCTTGAAAAGGAGGGCAGAGATGGGGAGGGTCAGCAGTCATTTATTCACTATTAGTTATTGTGTGTTCTTTCAGCCCCTTGGCTTTTCGTACTCCCTGTTTCACTGAGCCTGTGTGTTCAGGATTTGTCTGATGCCTCAGCTGGCTTCTTCTCTGACAAACCTGCCAGGGGATTTGCTGGCTGTTTTCACAGGGCATGAAGTAGGCTCAGATTCTGCCCTGTTTCTATATCACAAGGATTAAACTGCTCTCCAGTGCATCCTGCCCCTGCCCACAGAACCTCAAGGGGAGTACATAACTCGGAAACATCATGCAAGTCCACTCAAGGTCAAAAAACCCCAAAAAGTACGTCTGTGAGTATTCATAAAGATTAACTTCTCACAAGGCAGCAAGTTGTGTGCTCAGCAGTTGAGCACTGCCATGAAGTTGTGCTGGGAGAGGACTGTGATGACAAGTGGGGCTGAAGTGGTGTGAAAGCAAATTGGATTTACCTACACTGTTAATTGCTGCCCACAAAAAAAATTACTTTTTCCTTTTTTAACAGTATTAGTGCCTGGCTGAAAACTTTATGAGCAATTGCTCCTGTTTTTTTTTTTTTTTTTTTAATGGGAGCTCCAGCAATCACATTTTGGAAGCTGTTACTTAATATGATGTCACTGGGTCTGCAGGTGAGTAAAACACCCAAAAACTTTTATTTTGAAATGTTCTTGCAGCAGCTGTTTCAACAAATGAATCATAACTTCTCTGCCTTGAGAACTGCAGCCATTTGAATTGCTTCAGTGAACAAAAGCATGGCACACACACAAATGCAGAATGAAACAAATGCAGAATGAAACAAATGCAGAATGAAACACAAATGCTTCCATGAAATATCTGTCCCACAAACTCATACGATTGATAATTCAGGATTTTTAACAGCATTTTATGTAGTTAATGCACTATATGGATAACCAACAATCACACCACATACAACTGTGGAAGTTGTTAGAGAAAGCAAATTTAGAAGAAGCTGACCCTATTTTAAAGGCAAGGAAATAGACTGAGGAAGCACAAAACCATATGGGATAAAAGTGGCAGAACTAAAACTACATTTCAGATTTTCTTCCATCCCCATCTAGCACACCTCCTTTAGACCATGTTACTTTATTATTCAAGTTGGACTTTGATAATTACTGTTGAGAAAACCTTTGAGAAAATAAGGAGATACTACAAGTTAAGTCTCACTACATGTAAAGTGGCTGTATAAACTGATTTTCTTTCCAAATAAATTACTGTATCTCTGCATCTAACCCAAACTAGATCTGCCTCATGTGGTGAGGCAACTGCTCTGGTTCAACTTGAGGTCATTTCCTCTTGTCTTGTTACTTGTGAGAAGAGACAGATCTCCAGCTCACTACGATCTCCTTTCAGGTAGTAGTAGAATGTGATAAGGTTATCAGTTCCCTCAGCTGCTCCTCATCAGATTTGTGCTCCAAACCCTTCACTGGCTTTGTTTCCCTTCTCTGCACTCGTTCCAGCACCTCTATGTCCTTCTTGTTTAGTGAGGAACCAAAACTGACCACAGGATTTGAGGTGTGGCCTCACCAGTGCCAAGTATAAGGGGAGGATCACTTTCCTACTCCTGCTGACTACACTGTTTCTGGTACAAGCCAGGAAAATTATTAATGGCATTTAAGAAAGTGCAACAGGATAGAGAAATTACCACAGGTTGTCCTGGCTTCTTAATGCAGCCTCTGATAATAGAATATGTTCAGCACTTCATGTTACTGTCAGAAAATGACTGCAAATGAGGTTTAAAATATAAACTGTGGAGAGGGAAATATAAAGGCAAAAAGAGTTGAATCATGGGTTGAGAGCAGAAAACCAAGTCAGCTGTGGAGACAGACATCAAGGAAGAAAAGAAGAAGAATCATCAACTGTGAAATATAAAGAGCAATATCATGTTAAATAGTGGGTATCAAAAGCGTGTGTATACATGTACATGTATAAAATATAAAGAATTTTATGTGTGGAGTTTGTTGTAAGTGAAAATAAACTTCAGCTTCTTGCTGCACAAACCTGGAACAACCTTTTTTTGCAACATGCATTTGCAGGACCAAAAATCCAGCTGAATATCAAGTCATAACAAAACTGAAAAAATAATAATCTGAATTTTAATTACATGGAAATGGAGACATTTACATCTGGGCTTTGGCCCATGTACAGTCAAATATAAAAGCCGATTTTATTGCTATGCCCTGGAGATGGCTCCCCCATAATGTAATTATGACTTCATATGTACCATGTACCATGTCATATGTACCATGACTCCATCATGGTAATTTGTACAGCCAGAACTTCTCTGTCACTCACTGTGTGGCATGCCCAAGCCACTGTGGCTTCACCCAGCTAAATGCACAGGAAGTCAGCAGAGTTACTTTACTCTGTATTTTAAAGGCTGCTGTAGTCAACAGTGTGTAAACAATAGGGAAAATTCAGCCTGAGAGTGATAAGCAACTGAAATTTTAAGATTGAATTTCAGTACTTTTTACCTGCAACATCAGGAACAAATCTTTCAGTTCTGGAAACAGCCATGGTGTACCTTTTCCTAAACATTTCAGTTGGGATCTACAAGTGCCTTTTAGCATAATTTCACAATGTGCAAGGCTCATGCTACCTTATTTTCTGTTTGAAATCTGAAAAAAAAAGCCTCAACCAAATTTGGTAGATGGTCAAAAGTCTCAAACCCAGTTGTGGTCACAGAAGATTTGTGTGTGCAGCTTGAGAAAAATCCCAGCATATTGTCTCAGTGACAGGAGACAGATTCTTGACTTTGCAGCAGCCTGCTCACAAGTCACTGTACGTGATGGCCAGTCCATCAGTGTGTACCCAGCCTTTTCATGACTTGGCATGTCACAGAGGAAGAAAACAAAGCCTTACTAAAATAATAAAGGGATCTTGTAGAATTCTGCGATTTTGGCTGCTGATTTTATTCTAATAATTCGGTAGAATTTGACTAATACGGGATATTTATCAGAACTTAATGACTGTAATGTAAGTGATATCATATAGTGCCAAACAGGGAATTACGCATTGAAATCAAGTATATGTCCTTGTAAACTATCCAAAGCACAAAATGCCCTTTGTCTTTATGAATGTCTGTTCAATGTGATGGCGTTGGTCAACAGGACAGCTTTTCCCAAGGAAACTTTTGTCCTCTACTGCCATTTCTCAACAACTGCTTAAGGACTTTCCTTCTGTCTTACCACTCACCCCATTTTCCTAGCACCACCCACTTCACTTCTGGGGTCAGATTCCCAACAGGCTTTAGACACCTGCTTTCCTTTGAAGGAAAGAGTGGTTAGATGCCCAAATGCCAGGTGTATCTGGGTCGGGGTCGCTGCCTCTGCCTAAGCGCAGCCCCTTTCAAGGTCGTTGAAGCTACTGGTTGCCCCTGAGCTCTGGATGTACCACCTCCACCCTGGAGCCTGAGGGTCTTGCACAACTGTGTTATACAGGGAGGGGAAGAGGCTCCATATACGAGCTGAATCTGGGCCCAAGATTATTCCCTGTCTTGGGCATGCTTTGTCCCTCAGCTGCAACCTGCTCCTGCCTCTACATATGTCCCATGAAGGCTGAGAATGTGGAATGAAAACTGGGCAAAGAGACAAATGGCATTGCAGTGGTGGTAGGTACAGAGCTTGTACTCCAGCCAGCTCTTAACAGAGCAGCTTCTGCAGTTTCATTAGCCAAATAACCCCAGTGGGAAGCAAAAGCCCCATCCCGTCAGTCTTTCCCGAGAGCTGAACTTCAAGGAGCCCAAAGGAGGGAAAGCACAAGCAACTGGCTAGCCCTGCTTATGTCTGCACTAGTTTGGCTTTGCACAAACTAGTCCCACAGCAACTTACAGAGCAAGGGGGGTTTATCTCTTGCTGCTTTGCTTTCAGTCAACTTGCAAAATAATTCCTCTGGGATGATCACACAGAGCAAACGAAAAACTCAACCCTGAATCCTCCAATGCTGTGGGGCACCCCTGTTTCAAGGAGCAAAGTCTCTTGCTAAAATGCAGAATAGAAAATGGAGGGCTTCATAAAAAGTGTAAGTCTTGGATAGCATGCTTTGCACATATCAGATTTAATAATTATTATTTTAAATTAATGAGCTCTGGAAAAAGAAACAAACCAAGCCAAAACAAACAAACAACCCAACAAAACAAAACTGATAGCAAAGGGGGTTGTGATTTGGATGGGATGGGAGCTGGCGCACCACAGAATAAGAATCTTCAAAATTGGCTACAGAAGAAAGAAGTTTATTTTGTTTGTTGAGGTCTTTAATAGGTTAAAGTTGATGTATTTAGGTATGTGAAATAAAGAATAGTCATTAAAAAAAAAAGAAATAAAGGAGCTGCAGGAGGTGCAGGTTGTTCGGATGTATCAGGAAATGTGCACAACAAATTACATTATTCTGCAGGGAAAGAGAGACCAATACAACATACAGAAATACATAGAAACCAGTTTTCCTATAGGGAATATTCCATACCTTCCACAGTCTTGCTCTAATTAGAAAGTATATTATAATGAGTATCAGTTTCAAAGCAAAAAGACAAATAAGGCGTTATAGTAATTTTCAAAATCTAAAGCTGGTTTGTAGTTGAGAGGGAAAGATAGAAAGATACTATTTTCAGATGATGAAGGAAAGAGGTTCAAAGCTACGAGAAAGTTCATTATTGAGAAAAATGAGGTAAAGAATTCTTTGGTTTTACATAAAAGGTGGAATTTTCCCTGTTTTAAAATAAATTCTAAAATTCACATTAGTTTCTGTGAAGTCAGGTTTTCATTTCAGTCAATTCAGTGTATTGCATTTAAAGGCCCTGCACATATACTGTGGAGAGTTTCTCCTTAAAGCTGGGCCTACACCAGTCAGAGCCAGATGGATACTACACTGATAATATTTTCTTTTTTTTTTTTCCTTTCTCTCCTCCTCTATCGAAGTGTAGGGACAATCAACTGGTTTAAGAAAATACTTGATTTCTGCATCTCACATAAATCGATTTGGTCAGTCTGCTTTGCAATCCTCCACTGAGCACAGTAAATGAACCCATTCAAGTAGGGGGAAAAAAAAAAAA
>VYZQ01059092.1:21793-43784 GCA_013400655.1 Mystacornis crossleyi | reverse complement strand
TTGTTTGTTTGTTTGTTTGTTTGTTTGTTTTCAGAGGGGTAGAAACATCCTCCAGTTTGGTAGGGTGTGTAGTCTTTGCTTTTACATTTTGCTAGTTTATAAGCTGTTCTTGTCACAGGTTTGAAACAGATTATCTTATTTGCTTGTGTCCAAGCGTAACACTGAATAAGTGTTAGAAGCTGCTCCCATCTCCAAATCCTAAGCGAAGCTGGAGAAAATTATTAAATTTGGTATGTACTCCCTGAAGGACAGGATCAATGTGATCTAGGCCAGACAAAAAGAAACTAATCCTGCAGACTAAGACTCTGTTCAAAAAGGGCAGGAAGGAGAAGGAGAATTTCAGCATCACAGTAGAAAACTGTGATCCTTAAAATCACTTCTTTGCTGTTACATTACCTTGGAAAGAATAAAAACTGCCTTTGCTAGCAGTTTACAATGCTTGTTTTCCAAACATGGAAAGAGTCTAAGTATGGGCAAACCCACCTCATTTTGTTAAATCTGAGCAAAGTCAAAATAAAGCTCAGCCAACACTTCTAGTTAGAGTCCTACTTGTAAGTCCACTAAGTCATAAGAATGGTAAATATTCCTATATCTAACTTACAGCATGCTGACAGGGTTAAGTGCAAAACTGGGCTTGCTGGTGTTGCTTTTCAGTGACAGTTTTTCTTGTGACATTCTGGAGATTGAATCCAGAGCAAGAAGCCCTTTATTTCAGATCCCTTCATGTCTCAGTAGGTTCAACGTCACAGGTACCATTTTGGAGGGTGTATTAGCATGGTGAATTTGCTGAAGGGAGGGTGCTACAAGGATGTAGCACCTCTGTGAGAAGAGACCAGGGATACAGATACCAGAAAAAGCCAGTTTCAAGTGGCTCAAAAACAGACTCACCACTGTCTAAAGACAGCCCATCAGTGGCGCTGGTTGTGCCTCTGATAACGTATTTCAGAAAGGGTATGTGATAACGCAATTAGGAATGATAACATATTTAAGAAATGCTAGTACGTTAATGTTCTTGGTGTGACTCAGGTTAGTGTTTAAGCAAATGAAAAGAAGTTTTTATTTTTAAGCTACTGACATTATCAAAAACTCTGTGCAGCAGCTATTTGAGAGAGGGGTGAGAAAAATGTGAGAGAAATGACTCAGCAGACACCAAGATCAATGAAGAAGGAAGGGGAGGAGGTGGCTCCAGGTGCCATTGCAGCTTATGGAGAAGATCATGGTGAAGTAGGTTGAAGCCGCCCATGAAGGACTACTGTGGCAGATACCCCTGCCACAGCTTGCAGAGGATCCAGAGAAGGTTTGTGTACCCTGAGGGAAGCTGCAGTCTGTGGAGATGAGGAGAAGACTCTAGAAAGAACTGTAGACCAAGGAGAGGACCCCATGCAGGAACAGGTTTTCTGGAAGGATCTGTGACCCACAGGTGACCCACACTGGAAAACTGCAGCATGTAGGTTTCCTGCAGGACTGTATTCCACGGAAGGTACCCATGCTACAGAAGTTTGTGGGATTGTATCCTGTAGGACAGATTACTTTTGCTTTTGAGGTTATGTGGTAATACATCACAGTATTAGTCTGATCACCTATTTCTATTCTTAAAATTAAAACTAGTATACTAAGGATTTTTATGTGATTGAGATTATTTTTCTTTAAGAAAACAAAAATACATTTATCATTTTTAAACCACTAACATCACTGAAGAATTCCAGAGTCTATCTTCTGGTCAAAACCAAACCAAAATTAGAAAATATTATGGCAGTTAAATATGTAAAATTCCACAATATGATCTTCACATAAATGAATACTTTTAGACATGGTATGCCTAGAAGAATAAAAAGTATTATAATATTATGATGGCTTAGTTCTATAGACCTTTCTTTATCTGCAGATCAGTCATTTCCCCTTTTTGAATTCAGGTCTACTTGATGGGTTCAGATCTATCAAACTGGAAGATTTTCTTGCTTTCTCTGGAATGTATTAGCTTCAAATTCTAGTGTCTGCTGGTTGCCACAGAAATTATCAGTATTTAATAAACTTGAAAAAGATGTTATTAGAGTGCAGATAAATGCCATCTAGAGTAAATACCAAAAGCGCACAAAGGTATAAATGAAAGCATATACAAACCCGGGCAAATAATAATGCTAATCTGTTCTCCATGTTTGAAAATGTATGTACTGCAACAAGAAGTATTTAAAGTCCAAAGTTTCTCACACACAATATCAGGAAAACTCAACAACTATTTAGTGGTGGAGTTTTTCATAATTTTCTGTTCCTAGCATTGCTTAGAAGCTCTTCAAATGTTTGATTTTGCTTTACCTGCAGTAGTGATTCTGACATCATGTCAGCCGTTATAAAAGACTGCAACATAAACAAAAGGTTATGACTTAAAGAGGAGACAGAACAAAATAAGCTCCTTATCTGTTTCATGACTGCACGAAAGTCCTTGAACAAACTTTTGGAAGTTTTCCTTAGAAAAATTCTACTGGAGTATTCAGTGGGCTTTCTTTTATCTAAGGGATTTAATTGTATGTCAGCAGAGTTATTTGGAAGCATTTTGGTGCCAGAATAAAGATTTTTTATAACAACTTTTAATGACTTTTAGAAGATTAAAATGATACAGGTTTTAAGAGAGAGTGTAACATCAGGTTGAAAATGTTAGCTTTGCTTTCACACTTGATGAAACCTAACAAAGTTGTAACAATCAATAAATTTTACACAAATATCCTCAGCAACAGTATGTTCTTGTTATTGCAGTCACATAGTGTAAGTCTATATGTGAAAGCTCTGTGAGAAGAGGTGCTTAATTTATGAAGAGTATTATTACAGCATTATCATAAGCACATTGTCAGCACTTATTTTAAAAGCATCTGCTGGCAACCTTAATTAATTTGGTTTGGACTACAAGGATTGACTAAGTGTGATATACATGTTATTTTAAGAGCATTTGCTTTCTGAATTTTGATACTGTGCAGCAAAATTGGCTGCTGTTTTACACTGGGACTGGAAAGAAGAGTTTAATGACTAAATGACTACCTTCCAATTTTTGGAAGCATCTGCTTGTACAGACTCCCTTCATCAAGAGGCATAAATCTAAACATTTCATCTTATTTTAAAAATATAAAACTTCAGCAGGAAGAGCATAATAGTGGATCCATGGAAAAACTGCTAAATAGACATTTTATATAATAAATATATAGTCATAAGTCCTTCTTAACGTGATTTTTTGTTCTGCTCAAACACTGGTTTTATCTTCTTTTGTAATATTTGTGGGTTTTACTATCCCAAGATTTTGTCTTGCGTAAGACCTTTTACCCAGTGGCATTGCTGTAACTCTATTCGGGCCAAAATTAATTCTGTTTTACTTTCTTCATATTGTGAACGAAGCTTTTCTGAACTAAGCAGGAAAAAACCCCAAATTTAAGTGAATATAATGAATGTGAAAGATTAGGAACACAATTTATCACCCAAGAACAATATAAATTGTTGGACAATTTTCTGTACACAGAGAAGTGGTTAATATTCTGAGCTGCTACTGAATTTGACAATAAACATTCCTTAATAATTTAACAATTGCCAGAACCGGATATCCAAAGTTACAGTCTTCTTATTGGTTGCTCTTATTTTCATCAACAGTTATATCCTAAAAATGTACTCTGGGTTGAATAAGAGCTTGTGAGATGAGAAGGCTTTTATCTTACAGTATTGTGGTGACCTTTTTATTGGGACACACCAGGTAAACTGTTCCCTTTAGAGTCTCTCAGCACCAAGAGCAGGAAAGGGAAAGAAAAATTATTATAAAAATTTCAAGCTTTAATGTTGGAAGAGTTTCAAGGGAAAGATAAAAAGTATTATGTTCTTGTCACCCACTACTCTTAGAATTTAGATCTAGAAGGAAAATATCAAATAGAACAATGCATGTTAAGAGTTATAGTACAGTGTCTATCTAGTTTCTCCATCCCTTGTGTTTACATTTTAATATAATTAATTAGTATTGGATGGTAGAAAGCTATATGGTTTGAGATTTGATATCAAATATTGAATTTTATTTACATGTGAAGTGCATCCAGCTATTAACATGTCTGAGTAGCTTGCATCAGTTTTAAAATGCCTCATTCATTTTACCTTCTGCAGGTTAGGAAGAGTTTTTAGGGATTTCTGCATGTTTTACTTAGCTAACATTAGCATCAGCTGGTAAAAATATTAATACCAGACTCTGCATACTTCTATTTTAACAAGAAGCCAAAGAAAATGCATGGAGACCATAAAGCTTATCTAAAGACTGCTACAATAAGGGAAGTTTGTGTTAGTTTGAAAAGTTTCAAAAGGACATTAGCGTTTTTTCTCTCATGCTTTCCCTTTCATAATATGCCCAGAATACACAGACACCATAGAGAAGTATATTATAGTATTTACCAGCACTGAGGAAGAATTTATATATACAAAATGGAGTTATGTATATATACATATGTAGTTCATATGTCCTGTTTGCAAGGAACCTAGTTACCTTTTCAACAGATTTTTGTAGTAAAACAGCTGCTGAATAAATAGATATAGGTTTCAAAAACAGAATCATTTTAATTTACTTTTCAAAGAAGAAAATACTGTTGCTGAAGTGAGTGCATAGCACTGCCAAAAGGACAGATTTCACTTTGGAAGCAGATAATCTGATACTGAGCTCCTGGGAATGTTCCAGGCTGAAAAACTTAATCTCTGATAACTGAAAAATTTTGTTATCATGAAACAGAGTCATATTACACACTGATGATGACTTGAATCTTTAGAAATCCTGAGCCTGTAGGTCTAAATTAGGATTTCTCAGAAGTATGCACAAATGACTGGTTTGTGTAAGTTATTCTCTTCACATTTTTTGTGCCAGCCCTTAGTGATTCTGTTCTACCTCCTTTAGGGGTAGGTCCAAGTCTGCCCTGGTAGCGGGCACACAAAAAGGTAATTTTTTGCCTGACTATAACCTGTTCTTATTCTTCTCATAGTTAAAGGCTTTCTAAATACTTGGGCAACTGTCATTACATGCACTATGCATTTATTCAGGTTGCTGTTTGCACACATACACATATATTGTCAGCCAAATCAAGGTTACAAAACCTGCACACGACCAAAGGAACCTGTCTGCTGCATTTGAATATTAACTGAATCTGAGCCAAGCTCAAACTCAAATTCCATGTAAAGGAAAGCTATTCAATAAAGACAACAAAATATGCTTTATCAAAGTTTTACATTCTTGAAATTTTCTATAGATAGAGTAATTTTTGGTTCTCAGATGTGAGGGGCCTGGCTGAGTTAATACCTTGTCAAGTTTCATCTTCCCTCCATCTTACAGCACTCCTCAGATGGTTATGCTTCATATACCATTGTGTTCTTCATTATGAAAACCTCTAGAAAGGACTGTGTTTTCAGATATTGGCTCTAAAATGCCTGTAAAATGAAATTTTAGCTGTGAAATGGTTCTAAAAGAGAGAAAGGGTTATATATTGTCTGCAAGGTTTTGAGGAGGCTTGAGCAAAAGCTTATATTTTTGGAAAATGTATTTATAAAATCAAGGCCATTGTAATCCTTAATTCATATTCACTCTGTTCTGTTGCTTTCTGTATGTCATCTTTTTTTTTTTGTTTGTTTATCTATATGTTTAATTGCAGATTGTCTATTTTGGAAAAAAAAGGCAAAAATAAAGACTAGTAATTTCTTCTCAGCATTTCTGTTTCGTTCATTTGTAATAAAAGGGCTTCTTTTCCCTCAGGCCTCGGGATACTTAGTGGAAGTACTTCTGGTAACACTCCCTCTAGGTCGGTTTAATATGAGTGGCAGGAAGACTGTCATCCGAACACTTGAATATAAGTGGCAGCTGTGCATCACTGAGCTGATGCATCCCATCAGTCTATCAGAATACGGCATTTGGCAAACAGCCTTTCCAGGTATATTCACGGCAGTAACTTCTGCTCTCTGTTACTCCAAACAGATACAAGGGCTTACCTGAAGGCACAGAAAATTCCTCAGTTATCAAGAAGCTTGACATAGCAAGGGCATAAAAGCTGAGGTAGTGAAGATTTTTTCCCTCTAGATCACAAGCTGAGGAACTGGCTTATGCCCTGGTCCCCCTGAGAAACTGCCTCTGGCTATGATAGTATTTCTGTTACATCTTCTCAAGGCTTTCTGTCACACTGCTATGTAATAACCACTGCAAACAGATATTAACCTTCCCCATATCTTTAAAACTGGTAGACCAAAACATTCTATCTGAGACTCCTACTGATTCTAATTGAAGTCAGGGCATTTTTAGGGTTTTGCTCTTCAAAGGTGACTGAAATTTAGAGCATGCTGTTTTTATGAGGCAAGATGCCAAGAAATTCCTATCAGCAAAAGTCAATTTAAAATTATTATTATTACTATTATTATTATTAAGACTATTAAACTAACAACAAAAATAAGTAACCTTTTTTTCTAATTATGCTTGAGATCGTGTCTGATTAAAATTATTCATCACCAGATGTGTACTTTGTCACACAAATAATCAAGAAAAATACAATGATTTTAAACTTAAACACATACATATTTTACCATTGAGAATGACTAATTTTCATTTGGAGTTCTGAGTATATTATGAGTAGGAACAGTATTACAGGTGGACAGGCACCTCATATTTCAATATGATTTAATTACTGAGGAATATTAAGTGAACCTTCCTAGTTCAGTACACTTGTCAGTAAAAATACTCGTCTATGACATTTAATTTAATTGTCTTGTCAGCAGCAATATGTCAAATCATCAATATATGTGAGACACCTCCATATTTAGGTAATTTTGCTGATTGGTCCAACATTTTATGGTAATGAATACACAGGTAAATCAAACTGTGGTAGGACATGAATGTGCATGTGCCTTTTGCTAACTCTCCAGGTACACTTTAGGCTTCATTTGAAATGATTATTTTTTGCATCTCAAAAATCATTTCATTTTATAAGGAAACACAGGAATTGAATCAATTTTTAAATTAATCAAGGAAGCTTCAGAATCTGTCACATACTGCTGAATAGTAAAAAAAAAAACAAACCCAAATGTAAAACTATACAACTGACTGAACTGTTTTAGGATCAGATTCTCACTACTGGATATACTGGACACTCCTAAAATAACAAGAGTTAGAAAATGAGTAAAAGATGTAGTGCTTCTGAAATCAAATAACCTTTCAGATCTCTGAAAGCATTTACAGTGGTTAATAGTAATGTAACTGCTGTGTACTCTGATCATACAGTCCATATCACATATCAAATCCTTAACAAGTTCTGCTGATGAGTAATGTTCAATATGCAAAGTTTATTTTTCATTGCACCATTTCTATGATTGAATACTGTATGAAAAATTAGTTACATTCCTGTTCATATCATACAAGCAAAAATACTAACTCCTCTATATTAAAAGTAACAAAATATAGAACTTCTTGTTTTCTTACCTCTCAACAAGAAAAAAAGGTAGTAATTTATAAATAAGTTCCAAAAAAATGAAAGTTGTCAGATATTTGTCAATCCAAATCTCTAGAAATGGCAGAGTTTACCAATCTGCATTAGTTAATGGGAGGTGGAATATGGTTTAGAGCTTTGTGTGCAGTCTCCTTAGCCATACACTTGCAGTTTAAAGGATTGCAGGGGCTTGGCACTGGAGAAGAAAGAACAGTATTTCTCCACTTCACTCTGCGCAAAATTATGTGCATAAATGTAATTTTTTGAACTATTTAGTACCATAGCTAAAATGTGTTATTGTTGGGTTTTTGTTTTTAATTTTGGACATGGCTGAAGTTAATAAAAACAACAATTGCTTATTACTGTACTCAGGATTTAAAATTGTCATACTGAAAACAACATTTTAAAATCTTTGTTTTGTGCAGGTAATAGCACAATTACTTCTGCTATTATGATTGGTGAAAAAACAGCAGATAGTCCTTATCTTCAGCAACTTAGCAGCAATATGTGACTCATTCAGAGTTAAGAGAAGCTTCTCTATGGTCTGTGGCCTGGCAGATAACACAGCTGCAGCAGTCTGTTTGGATAATAGTTGTGTTCTCCATTATAAACCAGAGGAGAAACCTGAGACACAGTTTATTCCCTTGTTACTCTGATGTTAGTAATGCCAGGTTACAAGGCATAGGTTCTCATGGGTTAAATAGGTTCTCTCCGTATTTCAGTTTTCTACATTGTGTATTTCCCAAGGTGGACCACTAACACAGTATATCAGTATAGATAAGACATCTATCATAGTGACCCTGGGAAACATATTTAGCAAGAAAACCCCCAGGTAAGACTATTTTCTTGCATTAATATCTTTGAATCTCAATTATAGTGATAAAACTTACATTACTCTTCCTAATTTCCATTAAATTAAAAAATTTATCCATGTGAACTGAAACATCAATAAATAGTGTTAAAAAAACAAATTGATGTAAATTCTTGGTTTAATTTATCACATGCTTTTTCACTATGTCATATTGTGACTATAGGAGAAAAAGCCAAAGTGTGCTTCCCCAAAGTGATATCTGGCACAATACTCTTTAATTTTAAAAACAAAAATTAAGCATCATACTTGATGTAAAAACTCAGTCTAAAATGATGGCTGGACATCCTCATCACTGGGAGAATGATATCTATTTTTGCCACATTGAGTGCTAGAAAATGGGAAACATAGTATTCATCATTGTCAATGTGTTTTATTAAATAAAGAAGAAATAAATATTGGTATTTCTTTTTAGAATTAACAATAATAAATAGCTTTAATGTTGTTTCCAAACTTGTGGAGAGGTTCTGGGAGGACACCTTAGGGGTAGAGTTTCCACACAGCAGATTCAAGAGCCAGAAGCTGCTTTGGCAGCTGACCTTCTCCATGATAAGCAGGAAATGAATGTACCAACCTTGCAGCTGCTTGGCACAGGACAATTGGCCTTTTTTCCCTCCTTTGGAAAGGATTTGCAGGCTTCCAAATCCCTCTATACCCATGCAGCTCTGCCCTGGAGGAAGAGTAGCAATGTGTGCTGGAGCAGGTGCCCGAGCTCATTGCCCACCTGGCAGGGAGCAGGCGGGGTCCTGGATGTGGACACGAAGTGGCTCGTGCAGAACAGATCTGGTTGTCCCTGTGTTCTCACAGATCTCTCTGTTACCTATTGATGTCTCTTTCAGTTTAGAGGCACTGTCTTCAGAGAGAATTATTAGCAGTAAATGGGATGAGTGCCCACTGATTTACATGTATAGAGGCTTGGAGTAGGGACAGCCTAGATTTTTTCAGACTTGTAAATAACTGAATGAAGATGTCAATAGAGGTGAAAGGAATGAGGTCACACCACCCTTCCTTAAGGTGCCTACCATGAAGACACTCACTATTCAAAAGGATTTTATTTTCAATCTAGAAACATCGTAGAATAATGCAATATTCCCAGACAAATTGGGCTTTCCCAGCATAGAAATTGGTGAGCGTTTGTGAACAAAGTGAAAAATGAAATACTGGCAGTTTTGAACAAAGTAAAAAATTGTGTCATCACTTGAAGTCAACTGCAGGTGTCTGGCACTAAAATAAAATATTCTCCCTGTATAGCTTAACTCATTGGCTGTCTCAGCTAACAAACCAGATAAAAAATAGGGGTCATGGCCCTGGAGTGAGGCAGCAGAGCTCCACTGACTAAGCCAATTTAGACCATCTGAGGCTAGCATTCTGTGAAACTGAAATTGTTCACTTGATTAATGGACCAACTGTCTAGCTCTTATCTCACCTGGACTGCAACCAGAGTCTCTTTTGTTGTCAAATGTCAGCGTGAAGTCCACAACCATGAGTGTCAGTAATTTAACATGTAATGAGCTGAGAAACTACCAAATTTTTTGCTACCTTGATATATGACCTAACCAGGCAATTCAATGAAAGGCTTGTTTTCTGAGTTTTAAATAATATAGAAATACTAGCCTAAGGAGAAGGAAGTGTAAAGGCTGTGTAATCTGTTAGCAGCATCTGTGTTTGGACCACTGACAGAAAATAGAGAAGCAAAATACTGTTGCTATTTCAATATCAAGTGCAACACTCTGATTGAACAGGGAAGTAAGGGAGATAAAATGTTATTATTCAATGGTCTACACTTTTAAGTTTATGTGATTAAAATTTCTCTTGTAATGTATAAAGGAATTTACTTCCACTCAGATATTTTTTTTTATAATAATGTATTTCTAGATTGCTAGTTTTCATGTGATAGTACAAATTTTTGTCCCCATACTTCCTCCTGGTACACACCACTGCCAGTAGTTTTTCAGTAGTTTAAATAGATTTCAGCTGTTTTCACTTTCCATTCAGATAATTATTAAATATTTACATGTAAGTCTGATGAATTCCACTTATGAATAGAGATGTCATAAAAGGGTTCTATTTCTAAGCAACATCATCTTACCGAAGCACAGGGAGAACCCAATTTGTTTGGATCTTAATTATTTTGTAGACACCCAGGAAATTTGTCATGAGCTTCAGACAATATCACTGTGCATGAATTCAAACCAAATTGTCACCAGGACTGCAACTGAGGATTATATTGCTATTTAGCATCTCTGTTATTTTAGAACAGAGTTTGTTCCAGCTCCAAGGTTCTAGAAAGGAGTTGCTTCTATCCTCAGTTACCCACCTGGCATCATTCTGTCTCAGAAACAGCAAAAGTATATTCTAAAAGATGGTTTAAACTGGTAAAATTACTTTGACAGACGTGTATTACTTGCATTTGCTGAGTCTGAATTATCCAACATCTCCAGAAGAACAGGTAGCCTCAGGAAAAATTCAGTGCTGCGTAGGGGCAGATCAGTCCAGGTTAATCAGCTTAAGGGATGTCTCACTGTATGACTGAGGAAGATTTTGAGTCTATTATGAAAATGACTTCATGGTAAAGTGCCTCATTTGAGCCTCTTTATTAGAATATTTTGAATTAATTTCAGGGTAGTGACGCAGAGGAAAAATATGAAAAAATCTGATTAGATGATTACACAACTCAGCTTGCAAAAGTGAATGAGATATCACCTACATCCTACTATCATCCTTTATCTCCTCCTTTACAGTTTTCCTAAAGTCAGAAATATTATCAGGTACTACTTTTGCTTTCACATAGAAAAAAAAAACTATTCTTGACTTAATATTGGGAGTTTGTCTGAAGCCAGTTACAACTGTGAACATCACAGATAACCAGCTGGAACACTTCAAGAGCCTTTGTAAAATACAGATTTTATGAGTGGCCAAAATTTTTGCAAAGTTGGAATTGTTCCTACCTTTTAAATTTGGTTTATTTCTGTGATTAAAATCTGATCAAGTCAAACAGAACAATGGGCTGATTTTTCAAAGGCAAAACGTGACCTGGATACTTTTAGAAGTTGTCAGTCTGATGGTCTAGTGGAGGTGAAGCTGTTGCAGATTCGTGTTCCCAGGTTCAACCAGTAGTGAGGCTGAGAATTACACCCGATATAGAACAGGCACACAAAAACACCTATGTACACATTGCATATACACATATACACGGCCAGCCACAAAGATCAAGACAGACAGAAAGCACAGCACTCATACAGGCACAGCACCAAAAGCTTCATCCTGCTTTCCTCTCTGTCTGCTCAGGTTGAAGGTCTATTGTCGGGATATCTGTAAACACACACAGGTTAAGTGTTGTTGCCTGCAGCACAGGGCTCAGACACTGCAGCAAGCTGTGTAGGGGTTACACCTGGATCCCAGTGTCCCCAGATGTTGGCAGCTGGGCATATGAGCCCCTGAGGTCACAGCCAGGTCCAGGTGCTGGTACAGAACCATCTCTCCAGTGCACACACATGGTGCTCTCAGTTGATACCCAGGTCCCGTGCTCTCACTGGCAGATGGCTTGGACATCCTGGTCTCTCCCGCATCCAGGTCCTTTGGTTGCCACATTCCTAAAGACCCATCCATAAACACCCATTGTTCCCAGACCACCTCTTTGCTAGCTAGTCCAGCTTGGCACTCCTTGTGATCACACACTGACCTGCAGCCCACTCATAGGTGACCTGTCCCTCTTGTCACTGTAGCCCTGGTTTTCCCATGTTCATTTCTCTCCAAGACAATGTGATCCCTGTTTTCCCCACCTTTGGTTCCTCCCCTAACTACCCCCTGACAGGACTTGTGCAATCCCCAGGTGCCTCCACCCTCTAATACCTCTGGCAGCCCTGTAAGAGTCACAAACCTCAACCTGAAAACTTCGCTGAAGAGGACTAGCGGTGGTGGGAATGTGGAGAGAGCCAGTGGTTCTCCTGGGATGGCCATGGGGAGAGCTGGGGCAGGATATTTATTTGGTTTCCTCCATCTTCTCACACCCTAATCTTCTTTTTGAAGTTTAATATTTCTATCAGGCCAGCATATAGCCTTACCATTTTAAGTAATGACCTAAAATTCATTAAGAATTCAGAAGTTTAAGTACACTTAACAGAACTTCTTGCATTTTTTAACCACACAGTCTAGCACAAGGTACAAAAAAATTGTGTCTCCAGGTAAGTAATCCAAGTTAAATTCACTGGTCTTAAAACAGTTTTAATGGTTTAGGAATGGTATTCCACAATTTAGTACCCTTGCTAAAAAAAATGAACATTTCTTTAATTTATTATGCATTTTCTTCCATATTAGTCAAGTTAAGTCATAGCAGGTTTAGAAAAAATGTATACAGTCATCAACTTTAAATTTGCAACATTGTTTCTCTCCTTGCTCTCCCACTGTTAAACTTTTATAAAATATTAATAAATTAATTTTCACACAGCGTGTATTTATTTATGGGTTTGAGCTATAGGGAATAAATAGCTTAGATTCTCTTAGTTTTCCCATAGGGCCTGAAGTATTTAGTTTTAGTCAAGTTATTTCCCAAATCAAGCAGTCATCTAGCAGTTATTTTCAAAAAAGAAAACTTGCCTCCTCAGATAGTGATCCAATTTCAGCAGCTGGGACAGATAGAGAAGTATTAATCTCTGCAAAATAAAATACTCAGTAAAATCATAGGAGCTGAAAACTCTGTTCTAACTCGATAATCAAAATCTGACTCATGGGAATTTCTTAAAATAAAACTTTCCATGTTAGTTTCACTGAAGAAAGACATTTCATTCTTGCTTTCACCAACACTATTGTATTCTACCATCACAAAGCAAAAAACTGCATTCCATTTTCAAGGAACTCTAGTGATATTTAAGGTGTTCAGAGTCCAATTTACTGGCATCTGCTCAGAGAACTAGGGTGATGACAGACCTGAAAGATGACTCTTTTTCCTCATCCACATCTGCTGGGACTCGCTGATGGAAGAAAGGATGACTTTTATGATATCAAAATAATGAAAAAATATGAAATCTGACAAGTTGTCTAATACAATTTTTGAAACCAGGTAAAATTACATTCCTTACACAATATTCTTAGTGGATTTACAGATAACAACATGGTACTATACAGCCCTGCAAAACCTCAGCCTCAAAGGAGATGCTCTTGCCTCTCATACAATGCACTTACCTGGTTATGTTACCTGTTTGGAACTGCAGCAGAGGAAGGGCTCCCAGAACTAGTGAGCAAAAAAACTGAACCCAACAACCCATTTTAGAGACAAATGCAGTTACCAGTTTGGGAAATTATGTAAATTCTGTGTTACTTGGTTATCTCCATAATTTCACTCATACATTTCATTAAATATTAACTGCACAAAAAATGTTAAAATTAAAGCACTTAACTAAAACTGCCAGGCTGTTACTCAGAAATAAGAACATGAACATGCATTACAAGCTTATTGTTTAATATGACAGCTAAATGAAAATGAGTCTTTTCTGTTGCTCAAGTATTTAATATAGAGATCTGAAGAGACACCTCAGATTATTCAAACCTCTTTACTTTTACAAATTAGCCATATTTTTCAGTCTTTCATGAAAGTGTTGATCTACAACAGTGTGATCATTAATGATTAAAAACACCCCTGTCAGTGAGCAAAAAAATCTTCTTTACTTAGTATATTATTGTTTCATCTTTATCTGTTGATCTCAGTTGATCTCAATTAATATGAATGAATGAATTCTAATTGCAAATATAGAGACATTAATTCTTTAAGGATGGCAAACATGATCAGAGCCTTGTAGTTTTATCAGTAAGGAAAGAGGTCTTTCTGATTAAAATAGTAAAGCCATTTCTTCTTAAAACTTTAAAGAAGGGGAACTCCGATAATCAGGGTTTTACATCTAAGGTTACTACAAACAATTTATCTTGAAAAGCTACAGAAATCCTTTCTCATCCAAACTCCCACCATACACTTTTATGCAAACACACAAAACCGAGAAGTTTTTCATCCAAACACTCCCAAGGCCAAAATTAAAAATCAAGAGTCAATAAGTAGACACTAGCGATGAGGTATTTGAGAGGAATCCATAATACTTATTGAACAAAGGGATGGCTCATGAATTTAAAAAATGGTGAAGGTGAAGTGATACTCATAAGGAAAAGAGGATTTTTACTTTCCATACAGATACTGGGCTCTGACCAGACCACTGCAATACAGACTGATACCTTGGATTATTCCAAAAATTTTGGTGGAGGCACCAGAGCAGTCGTACTCCCAGAAGGGTTTATACAGACAGGAATGATAACAGAATAGAAAGTTTTATTTATGCAGACAATATTAAGCTACCTCCATGTGCCAAAAGAAATTAAATTTAAATACAGACTAAAAAAAGTAAAAAGCTATTCCTGTTTAAAAAGTGGCACAAATGAGAACAGGAGCAGACCTATGATTTCCTATACATTTCAACTCAGTGTTGCCAGTTTTCAAATGGATGATCTTGGTTAGAATATCAAAATCATAACACGGACGTACTCACTTTAAATTGTCAAGGCTAAACAACCCTGCCATTTTGTACAACATTATTTTTCAGTGTGCACCATCTGTTCAGCTGAAATGCGGCTTACAAAATTTATTTCAGTAAAAAAAGAAATAAATCTGGTTTTCAAACTTTATTATCCAGTTGAAAATCATTACAATGATGTCTCTGTAAAGTTAACCACATTTTATGAATGAAATTAGATTTACCCATCACGTAGCACTAGAACAGTTTCATCATTCTTCCCCTTGTGGCACTTCAAAAGATAGAGGGGTGAGCTCCTTTAATATATATCTAGTTGCCAACTTCAAAAGATCTCTTTGGCTGAAGGTTAGAGGCAAGTTTCATTACACAAATGCTAGCTTCTTTTATTTATCTCCAAAGTTTGCTTCATGAAGCAAATCAATAAAAACTTGGTAAACTCTTCAGTCATTTGCATTTCAATATTGTACAATACAAAGGCATTGCTTTATGATAATTGAGCTTTGTGTATTTTCCATGCTTTTCTATTTTATAACTGAATAACCTTTCAACATGAAGCATAGAATTGAATTATTGAAAGTCAGTGGCTACATGAACAATGCATAATAATATGCAAATTTTTCTGTTCTCCTGATTTTTGTTTGATAAAAAAAGCAGATTTCCATATCACTTTTCAGCCTTGCTCACATTTAGCTTCGTGTGACTTTAATGGAATCACACAACTATCAAAAAAGACAAAACCTCAGGTTCATTTTCACTGAACAGTTTTGGGTGCTGCGCTTAAGGTACCCCGTGTACGTGTGTATAGCTCACTCCAACACTTCCAAGTAAACATCCTCAATGCTTCATATTCTGTCTCCCTGGCAACATCTCCTCTACTCTGCGCTTGCTAAAGCTATTGCTACTTTCTTTATTTTTCTCTGTTGGAGTCCACCTAAGAAAAAGAGGTAGCAACAGTGATGAGGATTAGGTCATTAAGCAAGACACAGTTAATAATGCCTTAAATAAATTGGATTTTCATATAGGAGATTTCTAGTAGAAACAGGTGCTTAAAAAGAGGCATTTCACTAGTTTTTTAACACAAACTTCTGATAATACTCAGTTCTTCCCAGTTAGTCTTGGTAAGTATTCTTTCAGGGGCAGACAGCTGTTTTCTATGACCAGGTCTTTAGTCTGAAGATGTTAATCTAGCAATTTCTTAGTTTACTGCTATTTAACTTTGTCATTTAAAATACAATATTTTTTAATTCATATTGAATTTTGTTCAAAGATAGTAGGAGACAGAAAATACTCCGTTCAGTGTAGCCAAAATAACAAATCCGTCATGAAACAGTATAAAACCTCTTACATAATTTCAGCAGGCTTTTCTTCCAGACCTATGTTGATGCAATTTCCTTCAAGTTAAGTGATAAAAAATTCTCAAATTACATACACAAGTTGCATAAATGCCTAACTTATTCAGTGAAAAACTGATTCCAGAGGTATTTTATGATGTGTTGTCAGATGGCTTGACAAGACACTACTACCTCCTAACAAAGATAAACTTGAAAGGCACAACTGATAAGCAGAAAATATATTAATGCAAGAATTTATTTACACCTATATTACCAGTGAATTGACTTCAGGATCAACTCAGAAAATATTACTGATGGTTCAGTGATGCTAGCATGGGAGCAGATAAGACTACTATGCACAAATGAAAGGGAGGACAACTCACAGAAAGTGTCTAATCCCAAAGACCATGATCAACTATCTTCATTAAGCACACTTTAGTTTGCCTTAAAAATTTGGTCATCGGTAAATACGTTTAGAGGCTATGACTCTTTGTTTTTGCTTGTTTGCTCG
Organism: Mystacornis crossleyi; assembly: GCA_013400655.1. NCBI lineage: Eukaryota > Metazoa > Chordata > Aves > Passeriformes > Timaliidae > Mystacornis > Mystacornis crossleyi. The sequence goes on along the minus strand of VYZQ01059092.1, from coordinate 27,090 downwards.
GTTTGGTTTTTGTTTTGTTTGGTTGGTTGGGTTTTGTTTTCTTTGGTGGGTTTCTTTTAATTTATTTGTTGGTTTGGGGTTTTTTAACGCTTTTTTAATTTCTTTTAGCTGAGATTTTTTGAGAAAAATGGAGCTATTAATACTGTTTTCCCCCAATATTTAAGGTGGATAAATACTCTTTATAGCGTGAAGATTAGGATACTCATCTGGATTAGTGATCGTCTGGATGTTCCTGGTGAATGGATGAGAAAAGATGGAATAGGTGTCTTTTCTTCTGAAAAATATCTTGAGTTGATATTCCTACTCGTACTACTACTACAAAATACTTTCATGAAAATATTTATAACAAATCCTATTTTTCTGGGAGTATACTGAAAATTGCATCACTGAAATAATTCCTAACCCTATCTACTTCAAATATCGATATATTCTTCTCAAGGATAAAGACAGCCTTAACCCAGAGAAAGCTGCTCTGAAATAGCAGAAATACCTTGTACTTATTATTTTCCCTGAGTTTATTTTTAAAATTACAGTAGCAATTGAATCGCTGGTCTACAGTATCAGTAGCAAATTGCATATGATTGGTATCTACTACAGTGATTTATAAGTAAGATTCCCCATGAGTTTAACAACTATGACAGTTACTTTAAAATACGAATTGTTTACACTTCCCTGGCTGCATATACAGTGCTGATCTGTCAGATTGTATTATTTGACACAAATGCCTTAATTTACTATTGAGAGGAGGATCATAGTGCCATAAGGAAGAGATGACTGCGGACTGCTCACAGGTGAACAAACAACTGAATATCTTTATTGTGGAATTCACAGCACTCTTCAGGGTAGGAGCAAATATTTTTTTTTTCAGGTATGCTCTTCTGATACACTTTCACTGTGCAGCTTCACGGTCTCTGAAGGAATTTAAACTTTATTCCATCCTAGGCTTCATTGCCATAGAAGACCTGCTTTTGAATAAAACTCCCCAGAAGATGACTGTTAAGTTGTATTTAAAGCAATTATGCCTTCAAGGTGTACTTTAAACACTTACTTAAATGACAGCATTTATTCTTTCCCAATCCTCTTTGATGTGTTTGTCATCAGTGTACTGTTCAACCAAAATCCCCCGTTCTTTTGGCTGAGCCTTTATGGATGTGCATTCCAGATGCTACAGGACTTGTTACTGGTCATTTGGCATCCCATCTAACTCAAAGTAGATTTAGTTGTGATCTTTTCTGGAATACTTTCAGCTGAAAAATACAACATCCACAGTTTTCATATTTTTACAGTACCATAATAAGCATAAAAAGGCCTATTTTTTTTTTTATTTGATGGAATATTTCAAACCATCTTGATATCATATTTTTTTCATAAACCAAACAAGGGGAATTCTAGTCTTCTAGAAGTTAAATCACCAAGCTTGCTGATGGAATTATTCAAAAATTTAAAGAAATTATTGTCTGGACAAACAGAACTCAAGTTCTGTGAGTGGGTTTTGATAGGTCCCTTAAGGGACTAATTAATAGCTATCTTGTTTGTTAGTCCAAAATTGGTCACAAACTAACAAACCAGTCTACTGAACTGCATTGAGATCTCTCTTTCTTTGAGTGTGCTCAATATATAATATTTGGAGTCAAAAATCTTGGAAGGTAAATTAAGTGACTGCAGAGATTAAAAAAATAAACCCAAACCAAAACCAAAACCCCTCAAAAAATAAAACCTAACCCCCCGAATGAAACATATTTCCTACTAGAAAGACATGATGAGAATTAGAACTGTGCAGAATTTAAAAAAAAATTTTTTAACTTTGCCGTCTGTGATTTTTCCAGCTATTTTTCTGAATAATGGACGTCAAGTATGTAAAAAAAATCTGAGTTGAATGAGTACACAATTTTGTCTTAATGCACATTCTTGTATATATTACTATACCACTGATGCTTTTATTACATTTTATGCAATTTCTAACCTTTAAAGGGTAACAGAAGAGATTTATGTGATACAACAGAAGGGTTGTTTCAGTCCCAGTATTCTTTACATCCTGATGTTCTTGCAAAAAGTAGGATGAAGTTTAAAGTTTACTATTGATTGAAATTTCCTTTTGCCAAGCCCAAGAAGCAAAGGTCGTAGCTAACTTCAGCAGCTACAGTGACTCTTGGCTTTGGGATGAGCTGTATCTTGGCTTAAGGTGATTTGTATGCCCCCAGTTTGAAAATATCCAGGAGACATGGGATACAATTGTGAACATATTTGAAGGGCTCTCTCACTGAGAATTTCTATGGTCATAAAAAAGAGTAAACACAAGACCATTTTTGATGCAGGAATCAAGGGAAGCAGATGTGACCTTAATGAGGATTTTAGTAGAAAGCAAGACATGTTGAGCTCATGCCGACAAACTGTCTGGTTCCAAACCCAGGTTAATCAAAATAGTAATCATTCCACACAGTTTTAATTAAAAGTTGCACTGTTCTTCTTAACTCTAGATGATGGTGTAATCATGTGAGTGGACAAAAATAAGTATTAAGAATTACAAGTGTGTTATTCAACAGGCTGATTTAAATTACCTGCTAGTAAAGGAAAAAATGTGGGCGAAGCTTATGGTACAACAACCAAAATTAAAAATTAAACTTACTGCAAAGTAAAAGAAGGTCATGTTTTTATAGCTGCAACACAATCTGTTCTGAGTTCACAATTCACAACAGGTATTCCGAATCATAATGAATTTCTTTTACGGTGAAGTGTCTCCAAGTATATCATATGCATAGGGAAAACTAAGCAGCAGCTCAACTGTAAGTATTGCACTGTCTACAAGTATTTACCTTCCACTTAATAATCAACAAGAAAAAATAATTAGGATGTTTTCTTCTCAAGGGGATAATAAATAATCCTACTAAATGTGGTCAGGCACAGAAACAAATTATCTTTGAAATCTCTAGAAATTCCTAGGACAACATATAAGCAAACAATTACACAGTGAAGGTTTGTAATAGGTCTTAAAGTGCTTAAATCAGTCATTCAGACACTACCAAAGGGTCTGTGCTTACTAGCAAGGCTTCAGTACATCACAAATTTCAGCTATTTCAGCTTGAAATTTGTAATACGAAACATAGAGCTTCTATAGGAGAGGTGAAAGTAGCAGTTTTCAGAAAGGGCAAATAATATGAGAATGAGTATCAATGAGGTCTGGAGCACTGTCAGGTTTTTTAAATGAGATTCAGCTTTAAAAAAAATGGGATCCACTGAACTATGCAACCTGCAATTAAACCCCCAACATTTTCAACAGTGCAAGACAAGGAATTGATCTGATTTTTTGGGTACTCATTCAGACCACAATAATGATCAACACATAACTTAAGGTATGCATCCAGTTCCCAACCAAGCAGAAAAAAAAATACATCAGTGTTATGGAAGTGTCATTGGATGACACTATTATTTACTATTCTCTTGCAAATGCTTTCAGTATAAAAGAAGGCAAATCTAGGAAGACATGGAATAAAATGAGATTGCTGATGAGAGTGAGGTTCTTTTCAGATAAACTTGATACACAATAGAGGATTTTGATCTCTCCTTGACCTCCAGTAAGAGGTTTAGAAGCAAAGTTGTTCCCCGAAAGATAGGATGAAATTCTTAAGTCTTGTTACACCAATGTTATCTTCTATTTCCATAGACAAGCAAAAAGCATTCATACAAAGCATAAAGTCAAAAGGGAGCATGAGAGAACTGCCAACTGACAGTCTCAGACTCATTTTAGCTAGTCTGGATGTACTGGCACAAGTTTCCGTTCATCCTTTCATACCCTGCACTGCGGTAGTTGCAGTTTGCAGAGCATGGGTTACTAAAGTGGAAAGGGCAGAGAGGAGTCACAGCATTTCACAGTATAAGAATGACTAAAAATTACAAAGAAAAGCACAAGCTAGCATCATCTAGGGTAATGACACAGAGTTAAGAAGACTAATAACACAAAATGAAGTAGATTTGCCGCTAATCTGCATTACTGATAATTTTATTTTTTTCCCACCAAAAGCAAATCTATAGTCTCATACGTCTCCTGACTCTGCTGTCATGGGGATCAAGCTATATTTGGTAGGTCTGCTTTTCCCTGCCTTTTTTTTTTTTTTCTTTAAACATTAGCATTTTTATTCTAATGTAGAAAAATATCTAAATATATATCTATTTTTCCTTTGTATCCTTTCTAAACCTGAAGTTAGAGTCTAATTCCAGTCAATGGAGAATTGATTTTTATTTCTTTAATTAAAATGTTAGAATTTACACTCTTAGAGTGAAAAACATGTGTTCTCATTCCCTTTACTTATATCTGCAGAGTTTCAGTCCTTCACATTTCGCAGCTTTCTCAGTTCTGACTTTCACTCATTCAAAACTTGTGAAATGCTTATCTGAAGAACATAGGTTTTAAATGTGGAATCTGTCATGTAGCAATCGTTTTCTGGATGAGGTGCAGTGGCATGGATTTTTTTTTAAATAAAACACCTTTTCCTTCTCAATTCTTTAGTTCTCCTTTTCAAGAACACTATATTCCTATATTAATCAAGAGTGACTACACAGCACTTCAAATCCAATACTGTTTTATCTATGTTCTTGATAGTCACTAAAATTTGGTGGGACAGTGAGAGCTTTCAGTAGATCAGAAGCAGGACTGAATAACGTTATTTCTACATTACACTTTGACAGAATGACAGGGCAGTTGTCTACCATCTGAAATCTCTGCATGTTTCTCCAGCGGTAGAAAGATGTTTGCAGATAAGAGCGGGTATAGATTACTGTCAGACCAAAATAATTTTCTTTATTTGCAAGAAAACAACATCACAGAATGCACGTAAAAAGATGTGCGAATATTGAGAGCTTTGCAATTTTTCTATTTTGTGAAATAATTTCTTTTCTTTAAAGAATAATTTAGAAACCACACACTCAATATCGTAATACCTTTCACAAAAGAGGTGTATCTGCTTGTAGTGGTTTGATTCGCATTTTCCCCTTTTCTGTGAGATAAGAACAGGGAGGAATACAAAGCAGGCACCAAACTTAAAGAATATAATGAAGTTTATTACTACAACTAAAAGCAAAGTGGAATAAACGGAATTAAATCAAATTAACCCCCCTTTTTCTCCGGCACCTCCTCCATCCACCTGTAATATAAAGACACAAACTTAAAAGCAATTCAGCTAGTTTGCCCCTCTATAACAATCTTATGTCAGTCCATTGAGTGAGAGAAGTCTCTTTTGCTCAGCTATGGAACGTTTCCACAAGAACAATCTTCTCATGGCATCCACATCACAGCACGACCG
>VYZQ01059090.1:23521-42262 GCA_013400655.1 Mystacornis crossleyi | reverse complement strand
AACAGCTGGCCCATTAACAGAAGATATCCCTGGAGTTTACCAGGGATGAGTCATGAAGGAGATGGGGAACACTGCCCCACCAGTTTTTAACAGCTTATGAAGATGGTGATAGAATACATACTTTTGGGCACATATTACATTGTGATCTAGGACAGGCTACCTTGTACCTTACCTTGTATGCATATAATGATTTTGATACTTCTTTGACACAGGAATGCTAAGACTCAGGAAGTTTGGGAATGAAAGCTTTTTAAACAGAGATATTTTCTATTTGTAGAGTTGAGTTACCCCACGGAACACTGGTTTCTAAGTTTAACTGAAGAAAGAAAACATTTTTTCAAACATCATTGGAATTCACTGAATTGATCTTAGATGTTAGATTAGACATCTGACCAGCATTTAAGAGACAGCTTTTAAAAAGGGAGCATGGTGAATATTGATGTGGCAAGACAGTATCTTATGCATTCAAAATCCTTGTCTGAGCATACAGGCATTTGTTAATGTGGAGTTTGCACAACAGAATTAGATGTTACTATGTAACAACAGGCTTTCTTTAAGGTGTATTTTGTTCTTGTGGTTTTCAGCTATCATTGTGGAGAATTTCTCACTGTTTTACTCAACCGAAGAAGACCAGCTCTTAAGTTATAACGATCTAAGGCATTTTCAAATTATATGGAACATGGTTGATGATAAAAGAGAGGTAAGAAATAATAATTTCTTGATAATAAGCACAGAAATACAGTAAATTTCCAGTTTTTCTTGAAAACAAATATGGGGACAACAAAGTGTGTTGACAAAATTCTCTGAGCAGTTACTGTTCAAATTTGAGAAGTGAGCATGATCTAACATTGTTCATGGCCTTTCGGATACTAACCTGTATTCTGTGAAGTGCTTATAATAACAGATTTACGAACAAACATACCAATTTATAGGATCAATATATTAGCACCTTTCCTCCTAGCTCCCTGAGAGTTGTTCCCTTGGAAGTCTACAGATTCATATCCATTTTCATGTCTGATCTTCAGAAGAGCTTTGCTGAGATTTCAGCACCATGTCTTGTAAAATTCTTATGGAGATGCTGATCAAGTATGGGCTGGGTGAGAAGACAATGAAGTGGGCTGAAAACTGTATAACTAGGCCCAGGGGGTGATGATCAGCAGGACAGGTTCTAATTGGAGGCCAGTAACTCATTGTGTGCCCCAGGGGTCAATACTGCGTCCAGTCCTGTTCATTAATCCTCATTAATGACATGAGTGGCAAAGGGCACCCCCAGCACACTTGCTGATGCCACCAAGCTGGGCAGAGTGCCTGATATGCCACAGAGTCGTGCTGCCATCCAGAGGGACCTTCACAGCTGGAGAAATAGGATCACAGGAGCCTCTTGAAGTTCAACAAGGAGAACTGCAAAGTTTTGCATGTGGAGAAGAATAAGGCACAGTACATGCTGAGGCCACCCGGCTGGAAAGCAGCTTGGCAGTAAAGGACTTGGGGGCCCTGGTGGACACCAAGTTGAACATGAGCCACCATTACACTTGTAGCAAAGAGGGCTAATGGTATCCTGGGCTGCGTTAGACTAAGTGTTGCCAGCAGGCCAAGGCAGAGAGGGTCCTTCCACTCTACTCAGCATTGGTGAGGCCGCAGCTGGAGTCCTGGGTTCAGGTCTGGGCTCCTCTGTACACAGAGACGCGGACATACTGGAGAGAGTCCAGCAAAGGGACACAAAGATGATGAAGAGACTGGAGCATGTCTCCTTAGAGGAAAGGCTGAGGAAACTGGAACTGTTCAGCCTGGAGAAGGCTCAGGGGAATCCCATCAAGGCATATAAATACCTGCAGGGGAGTGCAAAGGGGACAGAGTCAGGCTGTGCTCAGTGCTGCCCAGTGACGGGACTGGAGGCAACGGGCACAACCTGAAACACAGGAGTCACGTCTGAACATCAGGGAACTGTTTGCCACTGTGATGATGACTGAGCACTGGCACAGGTTTCCCAGGGTGCTTGTGAAGTCTCCATCCTTGGAGATATTCAAAAGCCATCTGGACCAGATCCTGGGAAACTGGCTTTAGGCAGCCCTGCTTAAGCAGAGGGGTGAGACAAGGTGAACTCCAGAGTTTCCTTCCAACCTCAACCATTCTATGATTCTGAAATGAGAATAACATCTGGGATACTGAGCTGCTCAGATGCCCACACAAATTAAATCATCATCTGAATGATTCATGACATCATTAAGATTTGAATGTGAGCAATACTATGGTGGAAGTAGTTGGTTGCCTGTAGCTGGCACGTGGCTGTGCTGGAGATGGAAGCTGCAGTCTGTACGCACAGGGGTAGAGAGTTCTGAATCCATTGTGCCCAGCACTGACAGTGTCTCTGTGATGTGGAACAACACCTTACAGCAAAAATAGTTCTGATGAGGCTCGTTTAGCAGAACAAAATATTTGAGATTGTGAGTACCACAGTTTCAGAGGGAAATACTTTCAGTCCTAATTTTGTAACAGTGGATAAAAATTGTTGTCACCAAAAGTGCAGGATGTGCTGCCTCTTAGAGCAGATAACCTCTAAAAAGCCAGTAAACTCTCAACATTCTCCTGTTCCTACAGAGATGCACAGAAAAGGGCACAGGTTTACAAAGAGTTATAGGCATGGCTATGAGTGTTTAAACTATAGTTTCGTTTCCATTTTTCAAAGGCAGCTCTTTGGGAATAGGATTCTAATTACAGATGAATGCAAATGGGGAAACTAAGTCCCCAAGTAATTTTGAAAATTTCTGGCAAAATTAATGGCATAGAGTCTTATTGTGAATGAGTCAAATAACCACAAAGACTTTTGTGAATTTGCTGAAGAACTGGCTGAATGTGCACATTCTTCAGTAATGTGTTCAAAATGACTTAAATAGGCTAGGAGAAATAGTTTTTTTTCTCAGTGATCAAGTTGAATGCCTGAGTTTGTTGTTAGATCACAGTAATAATTTACCATCTATTATGCAATTTAACACAGGGTGTAATCCCTACCTTCCGAGTGAAATTTCTGCTGAGACTTCTGCGAGGCAGGCTGGAGGTGGATCTTGACAAGGACAAGCTGCTGTTCAAGCACATGTGCTATGAAATGGAGAGGCTTCACAATGGTGGTGATGTCACTTTTCATGACGTGCTCAGGTACCCTGAGATTTTCTCTGCATTTTTAGAACAGGTGTACCTGTGTTTCTTTCCAGGCTAATAGGTAGGCATTAGGCTTGGGAGAAGGCAAGACTGGTAGCCACAGAGGCACTGCAATTTTAAATGTTTTACAAAAATTCGATTTCCCTTTTCTTCCTGCAAAAATATTAGTGATGGAAAACACAGGTCATAGGGAATCAACTATAAGTAATTTTAACATTTTCATTGTAGGAGGTTTGTCACAAACTACAGTCACATGTTCCTCTTGTATCCCAACTAATGAAATATATCTTCAAGTCGTGCAGCATGACAGTGAGCCTGACTAGAAATAAAATAGAAATGGGAAAATTATCCAAACGTAAAGGAAGAAAAAACACCAAACCACCACAAATGCCCTAATTGCTTACAGTTCAGCAGTTCACCTATATTGGATGGCTGGATATAGGTGATAAGGTCTTTGTTTTGAGCACAATAAGTCTCTTCTAGAATCATCTCAGCAATTTTTTAGCTTCCAGTGTGAATTTACTGTGCACACCTGAATTATGTATTTTTGCACTAAGGTCTTAAGTATGAGCTTTGATTTTCTAAATTAAGATGTAAAGACACCAGCATTTAAAAATCAATAAATTTTATTTCTTCCAGCATGCTTTCATATAGATCTGTTGATATCAGAAAGAGTCTTCAACTGGAAGAGCTGCTTGCTAGGGAACAACTGGAATATACCATAGAAGAGGAGGTGGCCAAACAGACCATACGAATGTGGCTGAAAAAATGCTTAAAGCGAATCAGAGCAGTAAGTCAAACTAAAGCAGGATCTAAATGGTTGCATAAATTGAACTGCTCAACAGTGCTGGAATCTGCTGTCCCTATGCTTCATTTACTCTGGAGTCATAATAACATTTATTTGAAGAAGTATGTAGCAGTTGCTAACTGAGCAAAAAAACCAGTTTGTTACAGCTCAATAGAAAGCGCTACAAAAATAAGCATCTTTTGAAGGCAAAAACTGTCTTTCTGCCCAAGCTTTATCTGTGTTTTCAATACAATAGGAAGATGCATGTGCAGAGACCAAAGTCAAAGGAATAAAGAAAAAAATAATGTAATTCGATGAAACTTCACAGGCCTAGTCCTTCCTCACAGAATGTAATTGTATAATTTCCTTGCTCTGCTGGCAGATGAGAAACCTGTAGATAATCCTCCAAATGGAGCCTGTATTAAGATAAATCATTTGAGTGAGCCATTTCAGTTACTTTGTGTGCAGACGAGCAAAGTGTGTACATGGAAAGCAGTAGTATGAAACATGGCACACTGAACCAGTAAACTAAGCAAGGGCAAGGCACTGGCTCAGGACTGGGATGGGGTCACCCACACTCGTAGCATGTTGCTGTCCATACTCATATTCCCCCAGACCACTGCCACAGGAGCATGCCTGCCCACGGGAGCATCACTGCACTCCAGGAATGGGTCCTGGCAGAGACTACTCCCAGCAGGCAGTGGTTGAAGCTGCCTGGCGTGGTAGAGGGAAGATTAGCCAGATCAGACAAATCCTGGCTTGTCACTTGCCTTGAGCAATGCGGGAGACCCCAGTCTCTAAATTACTAGTATAGACCCAGCCAGTGCTTCTGTGTTCTGTTTATGCAGTGCTTCTGATTGTCAGAAACATCCTCTGCTCAGGATGGCTACACTATATGCTGGTCAAATTTGGCTTGAATTAAATTTATATTACAAAAAAAAAAATCAAGATATTTGATTTAAGTTTTGCAGTTATTCTCATCTCTTCTTCCAAAACCAACTCTTCCTTTATATGAGAAGTCACAACCTGGTTTCATTGATGACTGATTTTTCAGTTACTGTAAGTCTGAGTCAAGGTTTTGACATATAAATGTTTTATTTTTATAAAAAGTTACTTCTTGTGATTGGAGATTTTCCATAGTGATCTGTGATCCTGGCATCTCTCTTCTGTTTGTAAATTTCTAAAAATACTTAGCTGGACATTTTGACTATAATGTACATTTCAGCTGAAACATCAGTGTTCAATGATACATGGTTTCATTTTGATCTCAACTCTGTAATAATAATGGCAGTAAATTTAATCTCAGCCCTCAGTTCTGGGTTTGTTCAACTCTCTTGTTCATTTCATTATGATATTGAGCTACACGATGTTAAAGTAAATATGCTATTCATTTCACTCCAATAATATGGTTCAGATTATTTCACATTCTGTGAACCCTTTATAAACTGAATGTAATTATGGAAGTTAAGATATATTTTCAAATTCTCTTGTTATTTTATAAGTCTCCCTAGAGGGATCATGTGAACACTACCCAGGACAGTGAAGCCCTTCCTAAGTGCTGTTTATTTTAATTTAAAAGCAAATTAGATTGTAAAATCATAATTGTAGTAGGTTTGTTTTTCTATTTGTACTGTAAATCTTAACTTAGTCCCAAGGTTATCATTACTGTTCTATTCAGTCTTATTGACAGCCCATTCCAAAGTCCATGAAAGTAATCAGAATTTTTTCATTGCCTTCACATAATTCCCTGTGAATCTCCACCAGTTTCCTGGTTTCTTTTTCTCTGCAAGAACTTTTAACTAATAAATTCAAAACTTTGTATGTGTTTAAACTCCAGGTTTAAACCAACAGCTGGGCAATGTGCCTTCCACTTAATGTAGTTCATGACTTTCATCCTCTCTTTCCTAAAGGTTACAAATATGCTGGAATTCACTTTATTTAAATAGCAACATCTAATAGTGGATCTTTATCAATGCATCTGGGATCCACAGCTGGTGCTCACTGTTCAGTTAAATATTTAGAATGCTTTAAAAAAATCAAATTCATTGGTGTAACACACCAGTGAGAACATTTTTTTCATCACGTTGTACCTTGATAGAAACAGCAGCAGTCGTGCAGCATTATCCATAGCCTACGAGAGAGCCAACAGCAGGAGTTGAGCCGATTTCTGAATCCTCCCAGCATTGAGACAACACAGCCAAGTGAAGATATGAATGCTATTAATCAAGATAACAGTGCACAGCCAGAGGTATGTTATCCAGAAAACTCTCAGCTACTCATAACAAATTCAGAAAAACTGCCATGTTTCTTATTTGTTCTTTTTTAACCATCATTTTAACTGGAAAAAATTAAAAACAAAACAATTGTTTTGCTTTAGTCTTTGCCATCAGATGTAAAGGCAAAATGCTCCAAGGTAGTAATTCCCCAACGTATTTAGCTGAATTGCTATCACCATAAAGGGCAAACTCAGCTATGACTCTGGCAGCCCCATCTTTCAGCTCTTGCATGAGCTGCGTTCAGGGTTGGAGGTGTGAAGCCTTCCAGTTCAGGCATTCTGAAGTGGTGTTTACACTGAGAGTGAGAACACTGGCTATGCTGGGACCTCTGAGCAGGAGTCCTGGGCTCTTCCAGGATAGGGAATATAGAACTTACAATGTAAGGGCTGCTTTCTACAGTGGTTGTAGTAGGCTGAGAATAATTTCACACCCTTTGATAGGGTGAATGGCATTGAGAGCCCACGTGATCTTTTTGCTTTTGTCTGTTAGTACGAGTTTTCTGGGGTATTAAAGAGTAGAAAGCATGCTGCCTTAACCAATGGCAATATGTTTAGTTTGTATTCACGGACAAAGCTTGAAATAGAATAGAAAGGTATGCCTTTCTAGGCTTACACCCATGCAGCGGGAGCTATGACTAAGATTCTCTTTCCTCTGTTCAGACAAGTAGCCAGCAGCAGCTCCTTAGCCCAACACTTTCTGACAGAGGTGGCTATAGACAAGACTCTGGAGATGCTGGTAAACCTCAGCGGAAATTTGGACAGTGGCGTTTGCCATCAGGTAAGTGAAAAAGGTTTCTCAGTAGAGTCCCCACATGCAATGCTGTGCAATAACAAGGCCAAGAGAGGCTCATGACTCACAGTTCTGCCTCCTGTCTGCTGCTTGCAACCACATCAGGGCTTTCATATCCTCATGCCTGTTGAAATAAAACAGTTTCTCCCTTTCATCACAATTCTGAAAGTTTGGATGAGCTCAAGCACTGTCCTGTGCAAGTGGTTGCGTTTTTTACTTTTTTGTACGCTTACTCAGGACCTTTGTCATCAGTCAGTCCTACTCTGAATCAGAGCACTGCCTTCAAAGGCTGCCACTATTCAGACCCTAATGATATCTAAGTGGAAGTAGGAGAGATAGTCATGCTGTTCTGTTGACTACCATTGACCCTACTTTTGTGGCCGGTGTAATTGTCCAAGAAGCAGGATAGTTTAATACAGATAGTTTAATACTTCTTTCAATCCATGATTTCCTTTTAAATATCGCTGAGCAGCAAAGATCAACATTTTGTTGGAAAAGAGAGAAAGAGTGAAAGAGGAAACATGCTAAGGAGGAATCATACTACTGCAGTCAACTGCACAGGCTTTCAACTGAGAAAACTTGAAAGAATGAGTAGCTCAGGGTTTCCTTTCTTAACACTGATCTGGTCCCTGTCAATTTCAAGTAGTCCTCAGTGGATGGTCCTAAAAAAGGAGGGTCATCTCCATGCACAATAGAGCTGACAGATAAGTAGTCTGCCTCCAGTCCGGCAAAGACAGGTATTCAAGATGCTGAATAGCATAATTAAGATCAGTTGTGTAGTTAATACATTTAGACATGTGGTTTAGTGTTGCAGTGGGGTGGCTGCAACCTTCCCTGCGAGACAGCCTTGGCCCGTGGAAGAATCAAGGAGACGATATTTGATAGATGTGTTCAGATTTTATTCCCCTTTGCCGCACATGGCCGGAGCCCGGCAGGGACTCCGACAGCAACTGCCCCCTAGAACAGCTCTAGAACAACCCACCCGGGGTCCCATGAACACCCCCTTAAGTCCAGGATTCCCGCGGGCTACATTCAAAGTGACCAGTAGGGGACAGGATTTTGGGTACATGTGACCAAGGGAACAGGGAGAGAGAAACCCCGTGCCCCACGCATCCACTCATGCCCACCTCCCCCACAAGGAAGCACCTCTTCAGTTTAGTGCCATACCAGCAATTTGTACTGGCTTCAACCCCTAGGCCAAAGTAAAGTATCACTTTCTAGATGTAGCTGCTACTCCTAAAAGCACGTCCCCCACATCCCCCCCCTTCCTCACATTTACTACTTTCACCATTTTGCCAGCAGGGTAGCTCATGTAAGTACTGCCTAAATCATTAAGGTCGCCATTTCTGGATAAGAAGAGATCTCTTCCATCAGTTATCCCAGCAGAAAGATATGAGGCACTGCTCAGTTAAACTGTTCTACCAGCAGATTAGTGGGAGCACTGTGCACAACTGGAGCTGGGAAAACAAACAAACAAACAAACAAAAACAAAAACCAAAACAAACAAACAAAAAACCAACCACCACCACCACATTAGAACAGAGCCCTACTCTTTCTGAACTAAATCAGTTTAAAGGTGCCCTAGTCCAGCTAGTTCTGTATACCTGAATTCTAAGCAAAAATGTTCAAGAAGCAGATCAACTCTAATACAGAACTTTGTGTTTAATTTCCTAGCCCCGAAACCAATAAGCCATTCGGTGTCTTCAGTCAACCTCCGTTTTGGTGGACGTTCAACTATGAAATCTGTTGCATGCAAAATGAATCCCATGTCCGATGCTGCTTCCTGTGGATCAGAAGTCAAGAAATGGTGGACAAGACAATTAACTGTGGAGAGTGATGAGAGTGGAGAGGACCTTCTTGATATCTGAGAGACATTTAAGTCACACCACAATCTAATTTTCTATGTTTAGAATTAAAGATGCTGTGTGATGCGTGATTTCTTTAAAATCAATGTCATAAATTTTCTCTTATGCTTATCCTCCTGCCATAAGAAGCATAGCACACACTCCTGTGTTAGAATTGACCTTTATAGGTACTAACTGTACACTAAGAAACCTGTATGCTATAGCAGTACTAACAAAGCCAGAACGATTGTAATGCCTTTAGCAGGCAGAGCATTGAAAGATTTCATGTGTTGTGAAAATTTGATATACACACCTCTGTGTTTTCCTTCAGCCCATACCATACTTGAAAATGGCAACACTTTACAATACAGGGGTAATGTATTTCTTCTTGTTGTGTTTTCCCTCAGTTCTTATTTAGTAACGTTTCTTTAGAAAGATTTTATTATTCACAAATGACCTGAAGAGGTCAGCACTGACTTCATGTTCAAGGGAAGTATTTTTACTAAGTACTGATACTGAATTACAATTCTAACCTTTCTCCAGACCTTTTTTTAAAATATGCAAGATACAGGATTACTCATTTTAAAAGCAGAAGGTGAAGGATTGGCTTTTAAAATGTAAATATCTTTGAGGTTTGGTTAATTATGCAAAGAGCTTGATTTTCATAGAGAAAACAGGGGGAAAAAAAGAAAAAAATACAAGAAAAACTGTGCATCTAAGCATCCAGCAGAAGACTTTCTCATAAAAAACATGGATTTATGCTTCATTTTCAGAATATACTGGTTACATATATGTGTGGTGTCATTATTCTTCTTTTAGCTGGGTCCCATTTTTCTTGTGTAGTCGTAAGATTTTCTTCTTGTCTGTGATAAAAATTAGCATGTTGGGGATTCTAATTACAAAATAATATTGTATGTCTTTAAAAATACATTCAGTTTTTCCTGTATAGGTAGAATTTTACTTAGCCATGTTACTGCTCATGCTACAGCCCTGCAAAGGTAAGGCATGGCACTGTGCTGTGGTTAAGTACCTTTGACCCTTTTATCCTGATGCATCATATTTGACATGTTAGCCTTCACTTGTTTTATGAGCCACCAATAGTGCTACATTCTCACCAGTGAAAAAGCAGCTATCGCTTTCATAAAAGCTTTTCCAGTGAAAGGCCAATGCTATACGGATATGGAGGCGGGAAAGGAAAGCCACAAAACACAACCGTGTTTGCTAGTTTCAGAATCTAAGGCTGTCAAAAAATATGGGGTAAAATTGTGCCCTTCCCTCAGGGAAGAACTTAGAGGTTGCAGATTTTGTTGCTTGGCTCCTGACTAGGTTTTATAGCATAGCTAGGACCTTTCTGTTACCACTGTTTCCTATGGAAATGATAGTTTGCTCTAACATGGCCTGATTTGAGATCTTGTAAGAGGCTCACAGTTTATTTACATCACCACTTCAAAAATATATCCTTTCAAAAGCAGACAAAAGCCAGTGTTGGGCAATTTTTTCTGGCCAAGATATTAATTTCAAATGGTCAGAATACAGCAGTGAAAACACACAGATGCCTTCACCAAAATTCAAAATTAGTTTTGGCCATGAAATACAGCTTTCTTGGCATCTATCACTGTTTTTTCCCAGTGTGTGGTTGAACATGGTTTAGATTTTTTTTCTGAAATAGTCATATTGAATACATCTGTATTTTGTGGGTATTTATGTGTTTTGGGGCATATTTAAGTTTAAATCTAGTCAACTGTAACTCTATAGTAAAAGAATGTGTGCATTCTCTTGTTTACTAGATTATGAACCATCAGCAAAACTTCATATGCAAATCCATTACTTTGTGTTATGTTTTGTGCTTGTTTAAGTTGAGCTTTTGTATATATAACAAAAAGATAAATATTGGATTTATAAAAGATAGTATCTTTGACAGTTCAATAAGACATTGAACTGCAGATCACTCTTGCTGCAAGACTTCTTTTTAAAAAATCTGGCAAACATTTTTTCCTTGCCTTACAGTACACTGTCAATAAAAGTGAGTTGCTTTAAGCAATATTCCTCCCTCTGGTTTTCATTGTACCTGCATTGGCTATATCTGGTTCATCCATTATAATGCTGCATTGTAACAGTCTCTGTGGTTTGTACAGGATTATGTAGAGGTGCTTTCAAACTCTTGTAATTGAGGGTCTTCAGTTTTTTTACTCCAGCAACTGACCTCATCAGTACTGCCACAAGGGGTCTCAGTCAAAAGATGGGACTAAATAGGAGTGTTCATTATTTATTTTTATTTAACCCACTTTTTCTTTGTTTGCTTCAGAGCCTGGATGTGAGAGTGTGTGTGTGTGTGTGTGCGCGCGCTGTTTTACTTTTGCAGATATAGGAAGTGGAATGAAGTTAAAAAGATATGAAAAATAATAGATACACAGGCACACAAGCAACCAGTTTAAGCTAAAATCTCCTTAGCACAGCACCACCAACATAAGTAAATAAGGTCCTACTCTGCAGCACAGCAACCAATGCACGTTTGCACAGGAAGGTGAAGAAGCAGAGAAGAAAGCTGAAGAATGGCTGGAGTTCAAACAGCTTGCACCAACAATGGAGAGACACAGAGAGGAAATAGTGTCAGGAAATCAGAGTCAGTCCAGACAGGCTTAGAGAAAAGTTCAAACAAGAATAGATCTTAAGCAAAGGTAAACAAAAAATTGCTGGGGGAATATTACTACTTGCAAAGTTATCCTATACAAATGAAAAAAAGGAAGGACTTCTTTTCATCCACTAAGAGAGCTCTGTTCCATAAGAACTAAGTTGTAAAAGTGTTCATGGCTCCATTGGACAAAAAGTGTAGTGCATGTTGCCAGTGCTCAAATAAAAACCTGCTTGTGGGAAGTCTGAAAACACACAGCAAATTTGTATCTCAATATCATTCCAAAGTCAGGTCAGATTTCAGACAATCACTTTTTTAATGAAGAAACTAATAACCTGAAACCATTTGCTTTTGGAAGATATCCAACTGAATTAAGAGCTGAAAACATAAAGTATGCTTTTACAAGCTGAAAATACCATCTTTGTTTTAACAAATGTGGAGCAATCAGGCTTAAACTTATCTTCAAAATAACATTACATTCAGTATTCTCTGCATTCAAAGACCAGTATCACAGCTTCTGAGAAGCCAAAGAAGATTAAATGCCAAGAGTAAGTGAATAACTTTGTGAGAATAATCTGTTTTGTTCTCTTCTTTTATTCACAGCATGCCCATGCAGATTAGGGTGTCCATGAATAACTGAAGTAGAAGAGTTTGCATTGTTGTAACAGTACATTTGGAGGACCAGCAAGCAACCTCCCATCCAAAATAGCAATTCCTTCTGCAATATTTCCACAAGTAAAAAAACAAACACTGGCCTGAGTTGTCAGTCAAAATTTCCAATAGGATTATGTCAGTCTCCCTGAATCTAGCTTTCGGAGGCTAAGTTCATTCCTGCTATTGAAGGCAGTTTAGTCACACCACAGATGAGCTTGCCACAATGCATAGGCTGATGCTGGGAAGTTGGCTGCCCTGGTTTGTTCAATTGCTCTGAAACACAAAGGAAGCCTCACTAGAATTCAATTAACCTTCCTCTTCATCCCAAGGGCGCTGGTGTCAGACCCCATTAGCAGCTGTTGCCCATTGTTCTCAATGAAGAACCTCTAAGCACTAAGTTATTAACCCACCAGTGAGCTAAGTGTATGGGCAGTGGCATTTTATCCCCTTCCACAGGTTCCTGTCTCAGATGCTTATTTCAGTATCCTTACTGGTTTCATACTGTGGATACAAATATACTGTAGCAAGAACTTTTCTTGCTTTTCTCCTGTCCCGTGTGAAACTTTTCTTTCTCACAGAAGCTATCAGTAGAGTTTTTGTAAACTGTGAACACCTGCGAATGGTTTATAGTACAGTAGAGAGATATTACGACAATGGATGTTTTAGGATTCGAGCCAATCATCCCAAAGGGATGTCTGATCTTTTAACCAATTAGGCTATGAAGAAAAAAGTCTGTAAAAGAGTTGTAAAATAATTAAATAAATAAGTATTGCTGCACATTTCCTGCTTGCCGGATCTCTCTCTTCTCCCTCCTACTACTGCGGGATACGACAACATCATACTTTCACCCGATTTGCATATCTGCCCTGGAGAATTTGGGTGAATCACCTGAGCACCTACAAAAGTGTGTTTCATAAAACAGTATCTTCCTGGAAAGACAAGCGATGTCTTTAGTACATGTAGAAAAGGAAGAAAAAACCCCAAAACACTATCTGTCAACCTGAACAGCTGTTGACATAAGCCTGTTCTTCCTTCTGAATTCAGGCATCAACCACCAGTGGCACAAGCCTCCAGTATCTCAGTGGGAGTTACTTTTTTCCAGGAAAACTTTTACCAAGGTTGGAAACAAACTGGTTTATACCAGGCAGGTATCAGTGTAGAGACTTGGGCAGTCAGGTTCTAACTGGGTCCTCCACATGTTGGAAGTCACTGTGGTGGGATTGCTGTTGGCAAGTACATCTTCCCCCAAAGGTAAAAGAGAGTTGGCCCTTGAGTTCACTGGCAGAGAAGCTGCATGTTGCATCATCTCTCGTGCCCTGTTTTCTGGTTTCCTTTTGTGTTTTGCTCTCCAGTTTCATGTAGGTAGGAGAGTGTCTAAGCATATTCTCTTTTCTCAGCATGTGCTCCCAAGAAATGGGGGATTCAACAGGTATGATTTCACTATATTGTATATGATGCCAGTTTATAAGGATAATAACTATTGCTTTTTTGTCTCAGTACCTATTCCATAGAACGACATGTTCTACAGATCAAGTAATTTCTCTGCTCAGATTTTCTAAATTCATACTGCCTGGGGAATCTGTTCACTGGACATTTTAAAATAGGGACGAATAAAAGTGAAAAAAAGAAAGAGAAAAATAGAAATAAAAAAAAATAAAAAGAAAAAAAAAGTAGTTACCTGAGCATTGGGGTTTAGTTTTGGGGGGTTTTCCCATTTTTATTTTGGCAGCTCTTTAAAAATAAATAAATACCTGTTTCTAAATAAAGACAAGCTTCTCAGTTGTTCTGACCAATCTAAAAAAAACCAAAAATGTTTTACTTTTTTCTTAATGTCTCTGTTTTGCAAATGCACCTGTTTTGAATGAAGAGCTTTCACATTTTGTCTCTACTTTATATTTTTAAATCTCATCAAAACCTATTTGCTGTATTTGACTAAAAAATATCAATACTTTGGTTATGAAAAACTGATTTTCCCCATAAGTTTTTATCGTGAAAAATTCACCCAATTATTTTTTTTAAGCCCCCCAGGGAAAGACTCATCTGGCTGAAAAACTGGGCGTGACCCAGCAATGTGATCCATCCCATAAAATAAACCATGTCCTGGGCTGCATCAAATGCAGTGCGACCAGCGGGTAGAGGGAGGGGATTCTGCCCCTCCACTCCACTCTGGTAAGATCCCACCTGGAGTGCGGTGTCCAGCTCTGGGGTCCCCAACACAAACAAGACATGGATCTGTTGGAGCAAATCCAGAGGGCCACGAAGACAATCAGAGGGCTGGAGCACCTCTCCTATGAAGACTGCTGGAGCTGTTCAGCCTGAGGAAGAGAAGGCTGAGGGGAGACTTTATAGCACCTTTCAGTACCTAAAGCAGGATGATAAGTAATGCAGAAGAGAGACATTTTATCAAGGTCTGTAGTGACAAGACAAGGTTTAATGACCTTAAACTGAAAGTGGGTGATTTAAATTAGATATTAGCAAGAAATTCTTCACTGTGGGCGTGGTGAGGCACTGGAAGAGGTTGCTCAGAGAAGTTATGGATTCCCCATCCCTGGAAGTGTTCAAAGCCTGGTTGGATGAGGCTTTCAGCAACTTGGTCTAGTGAAAGGTGTCTCTGCCCATGACAGAGGGCTTGAACTAGATCATCTTTTAAGATCCTTCCAAGTCAAATCATCCTATGTTTTCTGAATTGTTCTACCTGGAATACAGAAAAATGGCACCCAGGAGAAAGAGGAACACTGCCTTACTTATCAGTATGCTGAAAATGGCTCAACAAGAACATTTTACTATACTAACTGAAATTTATTCAGAGAAAAATGTTGGTTTGCTGACATCACTGGGTCTTCTTCCCAAGCAATTCAAGTATTTCAAAAACTAAACATCACCAAGGAAAAAAACAAATTACTTCTCCCAGTTCCTTCTCATCTGCATGCCAAGTCTTCCAGGGAAACCAGACACTTGGTGGTGAGTTTTGTAGCACTTGTAGGCACTGCTGGCCCTGGCCACGCAGCTGTTGGAAACAACTTCCTCCTCAAAGCTGGTAGATGCAAATAGGTGCCTGTGCCTCTGTCCTCCATGAAAAACTCTGCTTTTTCACTGCATCCACAGTGGGGAGGAGTTAAAGCTCTAAAAATGTCATCAGAGGCTGAGAAGATTCAGGTCCCCTCAGGTACTCTGCCAGGAGAGGGACATCTCTGTCACCATGGTGCTTGGGCAGCCAAGAGCAGCCAACAGACACAGAAAGGCTTGCCTAAGCTTTCCTGCCAACACTTTCAGATCAGTGATATTAGGTGTATAATTTAACCACTCCTACGCTGCAGACAGTCCTGAGGGTGTGATCGAGTAACAGGTTTGGCTGCTGTGATTAAGAAGGTGTCAAATGAAGTTGCTCGTAGCTGGCTCCAGCTCTTCCACCAGAAAATACAATGCACTGAACTTGGCCAGTTTAACTCTTCACCCAGTTGCTTCTTCTGAGCTCCATAAAATGCTCCAGATCTTAAAAATCCGGGTATTATAACCTTCATCTTAATTGCATCAGCAACAGCAAGAATATTTATCTGATGCTGGCTTATAGATGTATTTCAACTTTATATGCCTTCATCAATTCAGTGTGTATCTGTAAGGGATTATCTATGTGAGGAAGTTGCACCAGCTTAGATTTAACCTCTTACTGCAAATTGATTTCTCTAAATCACTTTGAATACCTGTGGAAATACTTATTTCAGCTTAAAGATTTGTGCATATTGATATATGTTTAAACCCAAATAACCTTGCTTTTATTCTAATGGCAAGAGTGCTCCCACGGGTCTGCACATCAGCCCTGTTAATACCCGCACCTTTAATTATGTGGTTCCAAGTCCTTTGCATAGAGGAGGCCCTTCTTATGGTCTCTGGCAGCAGCTGAGATGATAACTAGAAGCTGTCTCAGGAGCAGCTTGCACCCTGCTGCCCGAGCACCCGTGGAACCCAGTGCCAGGGCAGTCCTGGCTCTGCCATGTGACGCTCCAATTTGCCCCAAGATACTGTTGGGCAGTTTTGGACAATTTACACAAGGAAACATCCCCAAGGAGTCATTTCAGGTGAGTCTGTATTGGGTATGATTCCCTCCACCTCATGCAGTCCTTGGGTATGGTGTGAGCAGTTCTATGACCCCCAGTATTCCTACAAGGCTCCCTGCCACACCACAGAGCATGCAGGACATCCTCTCAGTTTCACGCTATGGCTGGTGCAATAAATTCCTTGCCTTATGCCAGTGGACTGAGCTGAACAAGGCACACATCTAGACACAAACAGTTGACTTGGGCTCAGATTGCTTTCACCAAACCCTTTCTTCTTTCAAGTAAATCAGTGCTTTTCATCAGGAGAAGGTTTTTGTACAATCTCTAAGACGTGTTTTCTGAGCTAGTCTAACTACAGAGTTTTAACATATGATCTGTCGTCCACTGTTGTAATCAAACATTATATTCCCCTGGAGCTAGACAGTCAGAGTTGCCAAAAACAAACCATCTCAACGATTTTTAGCTGAGCCTTCTACTGAGGTATCTCAGAACTATGACAAATATAAACTCTTTTTTAACACTAGAGGGCTGGCGTTACTTTACACTGGTCTCTGCACACATTCACACAAGTAGCTTGATCTTCCTCGTGGTAGTGTTTTCATATTGGTTTAATTATTTTGGTTTGTAGAGTATTTAGATACGGCAGTGACAAGATATTTCTACCATCATTATGTAACAAGGGACCCTTCATTAACCTTATAGTACTTCTAGCAAAACTGCTTTGTTTTGTTTGTGGAAGCATGACTTTTTGGGAAACTAATGACATTTCAATTCCCACCTGTATATGATGTGCACAGAAGTTGTAACAAGATTGAGTTAGCAACAGCATTCCATTTTCTGTATCTCCAGTGACTATGATATTTGCATGTGAGATGGAATGCAATTTAAATTTGCATATCAATTCTCAGGAAAATTCAGGAGCGAGACCATTTTCAAAATCCAGATACTAAAGCTGAAGAAACAAATAGCTAAGGATGCCAAAAGCCTAATGCCACAAAATAAACATGTATTTCACTTTTTGGACACAGAAATTCTGCTCAGTAATTTGAACAGCAGTGTCTGCTTTTCACGACGCCTGCTTTTCATTTCTGGATTTTCTTTGCCTGGCTGCAAGTATCTACATATGTTCGTTTACAAGCATTGGTTAGACGAGAAATGCCATAACAGATTATGTTTGTTGATGGACAGTTAATCATTCTGAGAAATATTTGAAAGTACAGCTTGCTTTCTGTGCTTTATCATGAAAACATAGAGTTCTTGGGGTAATTTTTTCCATAACAATTTTTACAGTAAGAGGAAAAGAGGGGAAAAAAGCAGCATGCAGTTTCCCTTCGGCTGCAGTGAGCCAATGGTGTCCTTTCTTAATGGACACTTTAGACTAATGTGGTTCATTTCCATTTCAGACGCCCACATGTGTGCAGTACCCAGCTGTGTGCAGTGACTTGTCCAGTTGTGGTTCGCCCACATTCAGTTACATGCCCACATCGACACTTCACATTACATTCTGGGCTTCTTCCTCAAGGGTTCATCTAACACAAACCGCAAGACTTTCTGCCATATCAAAACATTTCCTGGGTAAACTCTCACCGAGGGATTAGTCAACTTGAACAGTGCATGAATTTCATTTGGAAACTCCAGTGCACATCTGTGTCTGAAAACTGCTGCAAGTGCACTGCAAAGTGGTGCCCAGGAAGTAGCCCACAACCTGTGAGCACGCAAGGCACTGCTACCTTGCAGCAAGGGCAGGTTTCCTCTTGTGATTGTCTGTTGCATTTGGTATTACAGTTGAACACTGCCAGCATTGCTCAGCTTCTGTGTGCTAGGGAAGCAACAAGAGAGAGGGATTTTTCTCTCCTGTGTGCAGGGGGATACCTATCAGCAGGAAATGTAATCTGGATCCCAAATCAGTGTAATAACCTTCTATTGTTTCTTTCCATTTCCAACATTTAGTTGGGAGGGAGGAGCTGAGGGTCAGCCCATATGGAAGAATCGCTGGAAATTTCTGTGATCCCATTGTTGATAAATACAAGCCGGCTGCAGCAAAGTTAGAATTGTGCAATGGTGAGAGGACTGAGGCAGCAAAGGCACAGAGAAAAGATGAAGGGGAGAAAGATCCTAGAATCACAGAATGGTTTGGGTTGAAGGGAACTGAAGAGGTGCCCCCCGTGGGGGGGATGAGCATGAGTGGATGCTTGGGGCACGGGGTTTCTCTCTCCCTGTTCCCTGGTCATGTGTACCCCAAACTCTGTCCCCCATTGGTCAGTTTGAATGTAGCCCGCGGGAGTTCTGTACTTAAGGGAGTGTTCACGGGACCCCGGGGGGGTTGTTCCAGAGCTGTTCTGGGAGCAGGTCGCTGTCGGAGTCCCTGCCGGGCTCCGGCCACGTGCGGCCAGGGGGAATAAAATCTGAAAACATCTATCAAATATCGTCTCCTTGATTCTTCCACGGGCCAAGGCTGTCTCCCAGGGAAAGGTTGCAGCCACCCCACTGCAACATAATGGTGGAGATATGCGGACAATTCAACGATCCCTGGATCCCTGAAGACAGC
>VYZQ01059090.1:8791-23122 GCA_013400655.1 Mystacornis crossleyi | reverse complement strand
AAAAGAAACTACCAGCAGAATCAGAATACACCCTGACACCCTGTTAGTTAGGGTGGTGGTAGCAGTCCAGATGAAGTGGTCTTGTCAAAAACAGTGATCCCGCAGAAAGGTCTAGTAGCTCCTGTCCTCTGGAAGTCCAGTGGGTAAGAGCTGTTCCTCTGAGAATCCAGTGGAAGAAGCTCTCCTGCTGCTGCAAAACCACAGCCTTTATCCAGGTGGGAATGCTTGACTCCTTCCCCCTGGGCGGAGCATCTCACAATGGGATGGTGAGTGATAGGGTGAGGCACTGATGGGGCCATTAACAGGAGATAGTCCAGGAGCGAGTTATCAGTGAGTCATACACAAAGCATTGACAGGCACATTAACAGATGATAGTCCAGAGGGAGGAGGCAGGGAACATTGCTAAAAATGGTAATAGAATACCAGGTAACCCAGGACACAGGGATAGGGCACCCACAACTGCTCTGGGTAACCTGTTCCAGTGCCATATCAGCCTCACAATAAAGAATTCCTTACAGGTATCTAATCTAAACCTACTCTCTTTGAGTTTAAGGCCACCACCTTCATTCAGTCACTGAACACCTCCATAGAGAAGGGTGTTCTGTTCCTGGAAAATAGTATTGGCAAACCGTAGGGAAGGGTATACAAGTTTTACCTCTTTATTCCTGAAACACATAAAATTACAGCTTTTCAGCAGTAAAAGTTCTCAGGAAGGCTCATGTAAAGACTTGTGTTTCATATTTTTTCCTTTATTTCTTTTTTCCTTCAATATCCATCTCACCCTGGGGAACAGTAGTGCATAGCAGAGCACCTGTGCCAGGGTGTTTTGGAGGCTGGCCTGGGTCTCAGCACACACAGTCACCCACCGCCCCGGGAGCAGATGAGTGGCAGCTCCGCCTTCTGCAGGAGGGAGCCAGGCAGGAGGTCTGCCCCAGGGACAGCACCTTGGAGCGCTTTTCAGGAGCTGTCTGGGCTCTGCCCAGCTCCAGCTGGCTCAGAATTACTCGGGACCTAATTACAACAACCTGGTGACAGCCCTGTGAGAGGAGTTCCTCATTAAACATGACGGTCTGGATGCCACGGCTGGCATGGGAAACTCTTCAATGGTTATTGCTGGAAAGAGTGAGTGCATACCAGGGGAAAGATCACTCTATAAATGTGCTATTCCTTACATTTTTTCTCCAAGCCTCTGTCATTGGTCTCTGCCAAAGGCAGGATACTGGATCTTTAGATTGGCTCAGTGAAGCCAATATTCTGGTTTTATGTTAGGTCTGTAACAGCAGCTACAAGAAAAACTTTAAAATACTTGAGTGGAGAAAAATCCTTTAATAATATTTATGCCCTATTTTTGTCTTCTGAAGTAGTAAGCAATACAAGGGAGATACATCAGTATTGATCAGAACCATCCCATTAGCAGTGTTTGCTTTCTGTTTCCACAATATTTTAGTAATATTTCATAGGACTAAAATTAATATATATTGAAATGCTACATAAAGTAGAAGACAAGCCTTTTCTGGCACAGTTTGTCGTACTACTATGGTGAACAATAGTTCTCATGTTGTGCGGTCCATTGTGGAAAAGCTTTTTGCCTTTTTACTGAGATGAGACAAAATAAAGGATAGGTCTAGCCAGCAGAAATCTGTCTGATCTAAAAGTAAAACAATAGGCCTAAAAAAACTGCACAGCACCCAGGGACATTTGACAAGGTCTGCTCAGGGACTGGATAGATTTCAGAAATGTGCTTTCTCATCCCTTTCTTCACCTTGCTTTGTGAGTTTTGTAAGCCAGCTGCCATGAGCTGATTGGGTGATTTGGGATACCAGTGGCTCATCACTTACCAAACAGAGCAGTAACAAGTTTCTCCTTGTATTTTTTTGTGCTATGAATGTCTCAGATGTTTCTTGTCCACTAGATAAAACACCTCCGGCCAGGCTACCACCAACACAAATGGATCCTTGCTTAACCTTCCGAAATATCTTCATACCTAATGTGTCCCATGGTTTATCCAGGCACATGCAGTTGGTTCTCTCCAAGTTGAATTCTTCCTCTGGCTTTAGCGTGCTCACCTGAGGCAACCTGTCATTGATTGCATCCCCTTGGGTGTGGTGTCTCCCTGAAGCAGCAAAGTGTGCGATCTCAGTGAAAATATGGCTGTGGCTTCTCTGGCGGGAGCAGTAAGCCTTTGGTACATTGACCTGTAATTAGCATTTCATTCACAGTGTCAGAAATAATAAAAATTGACCTGAAGTGACTCCAGTAGTTTTTTAATTGCTGCTCTTCTCCTGTGAATCTCTGTTAGTAACAACGGACCAAACAACAATGCAGCATAGAAGCAGATTTTAGTTTATTTTTTATTTTACACTGCTGTTTCCTACTGATGAGGGGCACTGCAGGACATGTAAACATAAATGCAATATGAGCCGCCAAACGTGAAAGCCCTGGCCACTGTTCTTTTGCTGAGATAAGTGATGAAAAAATCTAGTTAAAACAAACTTTAAAGTAGATTTGCTTTAAAATTACTCTCAGTTTGCAAAGTCAAGCCTTTTAGGCTCCAAATAATAATAATTTTAGCATCTTCTTGTTTTCAGAGAAAGCTCTCCTTGCCAAGAACAGTACTTTTTTCTATATTTATCTGGCAGCCACACAAAAGCAATGCTTTTTATTTGACAGTTTCTGCTAAGCTCAGGTCTCCTTGATGCTCTAAAATGCACAGAAAGAGGAAATCTTTCCCCAAAGGACTTTAAGGCCCATAACCTTTGAAGTCCTGTGGAGAAAAGCCTGGGGCCACGCCACTGTGGACATGGAGAGCCTTGACACCAGCAGGAATGGAGCATTTTACAAAACGCTGTTGCAGAGATGTGTCCAGCCCATGGCGCACATCTGTCAGGCAGCCAGGCACTGGGGGAAACACCTGCTGAAGCCCCTGGCACGAGGCAGTGCTGCAGATCTCATGTGCCCTAACCAAGGTCTCCAGCCACACCCATGCCCTGCTCACATGTGCCAGGCTCTAAGGCTTCTGCTGCTGCCTCTCAGCAGCCCTCTCAACAGCCTGGTGCCTCTCCAGGAACTGGGCATTATGATGCTGCCTGCTTAGGAGGACTTTCCAAAATCCCTGAGCAGAAGTGCTCCTGCCCTGTCAAAGAGTTAGGTAATGCTCACAGCCCCACTACTGCCTTGCTCCTGTGCACTTCAACAGAAGGCTCACTGTGCCTACTTTCAACTAAAAGTGTGTTTTACCAAAACTGGCTTCTTTTGAAGCGCTGGAAGACGTCTCAGCGCTCACTCCTGGGCTGTAGAAAGTGGCTATGGAAAGCTACGGAAAACTTTTAACTTACATAAGTCTGTATAGTGGCTGAGGATTGTCCCTGTGTAGTCTGCAGTTTGTGAGGTAAAACATGACACAACTCAGCTGTGTGGGGGTCTCTACTTACCAAACAGTGCCAGTGCTGAGTGGGAGACTTACCCAGGTCCTTCCTACTCCACAAACCTCTGCCACTAGGGCTCTTCCTCCTTCTGCGTCTTCCCTCACACAGAAATACCTGGGATCTTTGGCACAGCCCCATGTTTAAAGCTCAGTTTGAACATCGGTTGTCTCAACAGCAGCCAAATAGTGTGTGGCCTTCTCCTTTAAGCAACAGACCAATGGCAGGCCCTCAGAATCATGGAATGGTTTGGTTGTAAGGGGACCCTAAAGATCATCCAGCTCCAATCCCCATCATCACAGGAAGTATAACATCATTGTGTGAGTTCAGCATGGGCCCCATCTGACATGCAAAATATGCATGAACAACATGCATCATCTCGAAAGAAGTTCATCAGTGACATGTGGCAACCTGAAACATAACAGTTTAATCAGCTTCTAAACTCCAGAAAAAAATGATGCCTTGCATCTATGCATAAATTCTGTCCTATTTCTAGCTAGACTTCCAGTTCGAGTGGTCCATTCCTCAAAGACACAGTCCTGGCACGACATGATCTGCTGTACGAACCTGAAATCTTAGGAGTCAGACTTCAGCAGGAATATCTCCTAATTTTGCCAAATGCATTTAAACAAAACTACTTATCATCCAGCTGACTTACCCTGCTCAAGCTGAGGAATGACCCACACACATAAATCTATTTCCATAGTTCAGTTCATTCTTTTTGATCTGGATTCACATCCACACACAATTATTTTCATCTACATTTTAAAAGCAGAATTTAGAGTATAAAGATTATTAACTTCCAGAATTTCTTATCCCAGGGCAGTCTTATAAGGTCCCTGACTACCAACAGCAGCTTGCTGCTTGTTCTCATTATGCTGACATGTAAGTTTATTCAAAGACCCCTGAAGAACTGGAGGTTTGTTGCACTCATAAATTTCCCAGGATGTCTGCCAGAGGCATAACACACTACCAACTATCTGAAAGTCATCAGTGAACTCTGAGAAGACAGTATTTTAAAACCAAAGCTAACAGTGAATTTTTGCACTTTATATAAATATAGTAAAAAAAAAAAAACAAACACTGAAATTCGTTTCTTGATGTGGTTTGAAAAGCTGATGATATGAAAATTATGGAAACTATTTTCTCCTTCTCAGGTGGAGTGAGGTGATTCACTAGCCTTAGGTAAGAAAGTGTTGCTTGTTAGGCAAACACTCAAACCTGGATGCTATATGCAGAAATCCAGGACACTTAAAAACTGGAAAACAGGACACTTCCATACTGGAAGTGAATCCAGTATGGATAGGGCATGTCTGTGAAGGCACCTCCAGGTTTATGTCAGTTTGGAAGGAGCAGAAGAAGTTCCAGAACTCGTCTAGGAGTGGCAATAAGAAATTGTGACTTAACTTTGACACTTTACACTAAATTTTGGAGACACCTAGGTGAGGTAATATCCCTAGCCTGGGGCAATCAAACCAGAGCTTGTTGCTGCTATCAGCATCAACGCCATGCCAGGCAAGGCTTTGATAATTTGATTTAGCCATGCATGAAAAAGATATTTTTTTCCTCAGCTGAGAACCAATGACTATCCTGAGAAGAGAGAGCTGGTGTCCTGCCTCCATGGGAGTTTTGTTGATTGTGTGGAGATTCTTGAAGCTGAGAGATTCTCAGGTGCCCCTGCTCAGAAGGAGAGGACACAGCAATGAGGAGCAGGCTGTGTTCTGAGGGAGAGGCTGCTGCATCCCAGTAGGACTATAAATGAGCACAACCAGCTCACAGATACAAAGCCACAAATTACTTCTTCACTTATCGCACAAGCTGTCAAAAAGGCTCCCCTGGGACAACACATGGACACTGGCAAAGTGTTCCATGCTTAGTTAAGCATGCTTGCATGCAAACTAAAGCAATAATCTGTTCTTCCTTTTGTTTAATAAAATCTAAGTTAGTGTAGCTAGATCTCCAGATGAAGATTTAACTTTCTTCTGAAGAGTTTCTCTCTTCCCTGGGAAGTCATCTTGCATCAGGTGCGGGAGACAAATAATGCCCAAGGAAAATTTGGCCTCTACTCTCAAGTGAAGCTAACTGTGTCCCACTGCATGTAAAATCCTGTGTAACAATGCATTTATTGGTTTTCATCCAGAAATCTTTCCTACTATTGCTAGCATTCCCCCCCAGCTGAGAGTCTGGCTTCCATGCAGCTCTCACACCAAGCTGTTCCTCCAGCCTTGAAGAATTCCTTGAAAAATGGATTTAGGATGCCCACAAGTCTGCCTGGCTGTTGGAGTTCCTACCAGGCCTCCAGTGCTGCAGCCTGTGAAATAGCTGTTATTCAGACTAATGAACATTGCTTGTGCAAGCACTGGTGGGTAAAAAGTGGCCATGAATAAATTTAGGATGGAAATTAAACATATATTTCTAAGCCTCAGAAAAAGGATGGTTCTGCAAAAGCCTTTTGTTGTAGCAGTGGTAGCAAAACCCTGAAATACTTCAATTAAAAATAAAAAGTTAAAGCAGTTTATGCTTTGCCTGCGAAACAAGAGACCAAACCAGGATTTTCACCCACTCTGTTGCCAAGCCAAGTTTCAATACAAGCAGATCAGCACCTCTGGATCGCTCAGTGGGGGCTACAAAGCACAGGGCAAAATAACGCACCTGTAAGCCTTGTTACTGCAGGGCACGGGGACACTGGCATGACAATCACATCCTGATGTGTTAAGTAAGGAACATGGGTTAAGGTAAACAGCAGAGATGACTCTCTGGAAATCCCAGGGCCCCTGGCTGTGGTTCAGCAGGCTGGGGGGAGCAGCAGGGCTACCCATGAGGCTGAGACGCCCACACGTTGCACTGCAAGACACCCACTGCCAAGGGGACTGTGAGATGGCATGGGATTAAAACATCCTGGGGTTTGTTATAGAAGGATCTTCAGAAATCTCTGGGCATTCATTAACGTTTTTCAACATCTGTTTCTGTGGTTTGCCTGTTGCATTTATCTTCAATGTATGTTTCAGTAGTTTCTTGTTACCTTACCTGTCAATAATAAGTAAATACGCCTCTTTTATGTAGATTTTGTTTAAACAGCACAATGTGGCATTTCCCTGTGACACAGCAGTTGAAAAGATGCTCCCCACCTAAAACACTTTACAAGTGATGGGTAAATCAGATGGAGAAGCACAAGAGACCACAAGCTGAAATGATGCTTCAGCGTTAGGCAGAGGTCTCTGCTCAGCTGCAGCCTGACCGCTGTCAAGTTTTGCTGCTGGCATCACAATAAAGGAAGGTTTTAAGAAGGGATTAACCACTAGACCATCTTTATTCTGCATTCTTTTGTGCTTTTTTGCTTTCTCTGCTGGCTCAATAACAGTGGGTAAGTAGCCTGTATTATTGTTAGATGTTACTGATGATCTGCAGCAGCACAATGGGAGCAGGTGGAGCCTTGCAGAGTATAGGTCCAAAGAAACAAAACTAGGAAAATCAATGTTTGCTAATGGAGAAAAGAAAATCATCTGCATTGAAAGGTACTGACTCATGGAATGGGGTCTGTGAGTCCCTGCCTTGGCCCCTGTAGGCAATCACCTATGTTTAAAAAGAGACAGAAGGAAAAAAAGATAAGAGAATGGTAAAATGCTGCTCCATGCATTAGGGTAAGTGCTCTGCCCATTCTGGGATGTTTCAGCTTTGCCTGCAGAGTCTGCTTAAGTCAAAGCAGTTTGTGTGATGTATTTTCATTTTATATCCAAATAGCTGTACGTTACCTTTTGTGTCCCTCTCAGGTGTGCAGTGGCCATGAGCTAACCCGTGTCTAAAGCAGCACCAAGGGGAAGAGGTAAAATACTGTTCCTAATTTGTGGCAATGGACAAAAAAGGTCCTTTCTTTCCTTTTTATTATTGGCAATGCATGGAGCTCATGTGAATGGACTACTCAGAATGGGGTGGCTGGTTCTTATTCAGAAGTGTGCATTATACGGGATTATTGATTTCTCCTTTGCTTGGAGATAAAAAACAGAACAAGCAGGAAACAGTTTTCACACTTGACCTCACGCACGTTCAGCCCTGAATTGTTTCCAAGCAGGTTCTCCTGCATCCATTTTTAACCTTTAGATACTGCTGTCTTTACGCGCTCAGCAAGGGCACTCCACATACAGTCATCTCCTCCTAACCAGCAGCTAATTGGGCTTTTGAAAATGCACCATATTCAACCCCAAATTATTAAGTCGATGGTGTTTTTTGAAGAAATCGTTAATCATTTTAATTCTGCTTGTCTGCTTGATTTTGTCTGGTTTTCTACACCCCCCTCCATTTTATACTAAGCAGCAGTTTTGAATTATGCCTATTTTTTCACCTTCTGTTATTAAAATAGGAGCAATGATGGTGATGACATAGTTCTGGAAGAGGAAAATGATTAATTAGAGCATACATCAATAATCACTTGGCTTTCTCTTACTGCAATGCAGTAGTAAAGGTTTTAGCAATTCTAGAAATAAAAGCCTATTGGAAAATATAACAGTCCCCTTTTACTGAGGAGAACACTTACATTACAAATTTATTTTAAAACATGCAGTGTTTGTACTTGCTCTTCAATTTCAAAATCAGTTATTTTATATAAAAGCAATTTTCCTTTCTCACAGAATTGATATACAACTGTGTGTTACATAGCGTAGGAAAGTATACAGAATTATTCTTGTAAATGGAGATTTTGTTTCAAATACATCTTCCTGTTTTGTTTTGGGGGTTTTCTAGGGTTCCACCCTTCCTTGTTCACAGTATCAAATGAACACATGTGACATACACAACCCCTCAGGTTATCAAACCAAATATTTCTTGAATTATATTCAAGTGTGGATTCAGCCATGTACATGAATGTACTTATAATTTGTCACCCACTATTGCTCACCTTCATGTTTAGAAGCTTTTGGTCAACCAGCCCTGGTTGAGGTGCAACAGTGGCCAGCTTATTCTGACAGAAAAGAATTTATAATTCAAGGTCGATGTAACTGGAAGCAGTTCTAAAGTGTCTTGCCATCACCCTTTCCACTTGCAGCAAACATATTTGAAGTGCCAAGACGGAAATGTAAAAGTCCAAAATTGTGAAAAAAGAGAAAAATATATAATTGATAAACTTTACAAACACAAGTACACGAGATGTTGGGATTAGTGTAGGTCATTTAGTGTCAAACCTCATTTTGTCTAAGATACAACAAAAAGTTAAGGAACAGAGACAACATTTTTGGATGGCTTCCTTTTGGCCTTGCACTATTTTTAACGAGCATTTTTCCTGAGTTGATAATTTAACTCCCCAATTATTTTATTCCAACTGGCCCATCACTAGCAGATATTTACAAAAGAAACATGGATTTGCTGCAGATAAAGAAGCTGGTGTTTTAGGCAAGTAAATAATTCCATCTAGTTCCTACTGGGTTTTTGTTGGTGTCATATTTCCATGAACAACAGGACATTTTTAAAATATAAAACAACAATTGAATTGTCACAGTATGGGTGGCATTTCAGTTCTGCACCACTTCCTCACTGGACCAGAAGATAAAATGTTGAAATATTAAGGGACATAGAGCCAGACATGCTTCATCTGTTAGCATCCCAGCATGGCACCATAAATGGGCTTCTGAGAAAGAAACATTAAAATGAAGTTCCCAGGGATGTTAACCCTTGTGCCACTGTTCTTTACCTTCATTCCACATGTTCCTTTCCTCAGAAAATGGAGGTAATGCCATTGCAGAAGCAAACACCCGGCATTTTGAAATACGTTGGCAAATTTGCATCAAAAAGTGAGTTGGTGCTGAGGACCTCCACGCCTCACCAAGGGTTAATATTCAGTGGGACTCCTCCCAGAATCTCAGCATTGCAACCAAATCCTTGCATGTCCAAGCTTTCTGAAGTCATCTCTTTTTTTCTATTACTTTTATTTTTCCCTGTGGCTTCTGTCACAGCTGAAACCCCAGATATTCTGTATAGCCCTTCTCCAGCTCTCTCCCCATGGGCTTTCATCCAGAAGCTGCAGGACATCTCCTTTCTTATATCTCTGACTCACCTTACCGTAGCAAAGGCAAAACTATTTCCAGCTTCACACCTTTACTTCCAATACCCTTTTCCTTTTCTGAACAGCTTTTTTGGCTGAGGTGCTTGACCTGTGACTTTATCCCAAGCGGTATTTCAAATTTCTTTACAATATATAACTGAGAGGAATGAGAGTATTTGCCAGTTTGCTTGGGAGAATGTGAAGCCTGAAGCCAGGCCACGTAGTTGAAACTGAACCCCTCTGTGTGGTCTGGCATAACCCAAAATTCTGACACTTCTAATTTTTCTAGTAGAGATGCAGCCCAGATTATTTATCCACTGGTAGGCGCCTGTATCTCCGTTGTGTAAGGATATAATGTTGTTTCTGAGAAGGTCCTGTTTCCCTTCCAATAAAAATCAGTCTCTTCTTTAAAACTAGAATGTAACTCTGTTTCTAATGTTTCAAGATAGAAGAGGAGTGAGGAAATTAAATGAAACGGAAGTGTAACATGAATAGTAGCCTTTCAGCTTCTTGGGAATCTCAGGTAAAATGTAAAATTCTTCTTGAAAGGTCATGTAGTAGAAACTATCAGTTTTAATGAGACATTCCTCTCCTCTGTTGAGGCAAAAGTGTCAATATGTAACAACCTCCGACCAGAAGTAGACAAAGCAAAAACCTCTGGTGTATTTAAATACTATTGGAAATCATGAGAAAATACACTCTCATGGAGTAGGCAATTTATCACTTAAATAAAATCAAATAAATGGAAGGTCACAGTCTCAGTAAGGCTGAACGACAAGAAGCAAACAGAGCAA
Organism: Mystacornis crossleyi; assembly: GCA_013400655.1. Classification (NCBI taxonomy): domain Eukaryota; kingdom Metazoa; phylum Chordata; class Aves; order Passeriformes; family Timaliidae; genus Mystacornis; species Mystacornis crossleyi. The sequence continues at coordinate 12,875 of VYZQ01059090.1, read as the reverse complement.
AGTTCTGTGGACTGAATGTTCAGAGCAGTGCCTGGGCAACAGTTTTGCAGGACTCCATGTTTTGCATGCATGGATAAAGTACGTCTCAGCAGCACAGAGCAAAGCACCTGCAATCTGAATTTGTGGGCTTCTATTTGCAATGGTGATCAGGTACCTGCACAAAACTCATCATTAATTCAGTGGTCCCTGGAGAGTCATGTTAATTAGAAAAGCCTGGTCTCAGTCAGTAACAGCAGAGGTCACAGCTCCCATGCAGACTGCCCCACCAGACTCTGCAAGCTTTAATTGATGAGTTTACACAGGCTCGACCGATTGTTGCCCATAACATTTAACTTGTTTGTCCTTCTCCCAGCCTATTTATTAACAGGTCTTTTTGCAGTAAATATAATTACGCATTTTCTTTGAAGCTTGTCTTTCCTTACTGCACACATATGCAAAAAAACCAACTACTGCAAGTATAAATTAAAGATATAACGGGGTTTTCTTGACTCGCTCTCATTATTTGTACAAAGACACCTCATGTGAATAACATTATGCCACTCCAACTCAATGAATGACTGAATTCCTCAATGTGTTTCTATTATTTACTGACAAATCTGAAAAAGTCACTTCAATATGAAAGTGAATGTGTGGATTGATCAAGTTATTTTTTTCTGCCTGCAAACATAGTTATTTAGCTCCATCAAACTCCAAAGAATACATAAACCCTCACTACACAGTTGTCAATAATGTCAATAATAGAGCTAATTCTATCTGTTGCCAAAGTTATTGCTCTCCTTGAGCATCTTCTTGCACCTACTGCCAGTGCTATCAGTGAAGATGGAAGAATGAGAACACAATTCCTCAGCAATACAGCAAAGGAACAAGGAAGGATTATCTGGTAAAAAAATTAGCTTGAATATATAAAAAAGCGTGGCTTTTTGTTTGGGCTGCTGAGGTGAACCAGATACGACTCCTGGCCAACAGATGAGACAAGACTTCTGTAGATTTCAGTGGGTCCAGGGTTTCACTTCAGAAATGGAAACACAATAAAAAGAAAAAAGAGCTTCTCAAGAGGATTTTTAAAAGTGGATAGCATACATAATGCAGTTAATAACAGCAAAACATAAAATACAACTGCTTCTCTGTGTTATTTAAAGATTCAACTTCTCTTATTCTCATGGTTTTATTCCAGAATTCCTCAATGAAAATCATTTTTTGAAAGGACCTCATGTCTTTGGGTCCTTGTCAGTCACAGACTCAAGTTGTGTTGCAGAGCCATAGTTAATGTTTTAAAGTGATTGCTTCATCACTTACAAAAAGAAGTATTATGGCCATTTTAATCTTTCTGTCCATTTCTAAAGACCTTGTTTTACAGAAACTGAGTGTGGGATCCCTGCAGACTTAATGAACAAAATTTATTCTCAAGATTACATATTATTGTCATCATCTAGTTGTCATCTTGCTGGCTATTTTGTATGTTGAGTCGTAATTTTCTTCCTCCAGTTTCTTGGATGAGGCATTTTTCAGTGTACCAGACAAGAAAAACTATCAGCTTTCCCTCTGTCTAATGGGTAGCAATACTAGCCAGGCACAGCAAGCCTCTGATTTTAAGGAACCAAGAACATCCTGTCTCTTCTCAATTCTGCTGTTATTGTACTCTGGTTAAAAGTGGACAGAAGGGTAAGAAAGGTAGCAAGTGTAAGAAAGGGCTGGAAAATGCTTAAAGCAACTGCCTTCTTCCAAATATTTTACAAATAATAAAGGGAGACATAAAGATAGTGACTGCTTCTTCTTTCAATGTTCGATGATGCTTACTTCCAGCTTTTGCAGTGTTTGTGCTGGCTGCACCACAAGAGCTTTCTGCAGTTGTAGTACCATGCATGCACACCCAAGGCTTGCATTTGCTGGCTGCACGGCATGAGCAGGGCTCAGACTCACCCGGGTTCCTCCGAGACATCAACTCCATGGAGAAGTTCATCTCTTAGTAGAAAAAATTTTTTTTTAATTCTGCAGTGGAAATCTATCTTCTCTGTCACTCTTGAAGTGATAATTTTAAAAAATAGTTCTTTTCTGTTATGAGATTTCTGTTTCCCTGTGATTATTTCTGAGAGTCTATGTAATTGTACAATTAATCCAATTAACTAATCTTTTTCACAACAGCCTTATCGCATGGCTCTGTGTTTGTGGGTGGGCAGCTGTTGCCACAGTCTGCTGTTGCCACAGGGTGGGCAGGTCTCAGAATTACAGCAGAGAGAAAGAATTATATTCATGCATCATTCCCTTCTACCCTGGGGTATAATAAATAAGAGTTCTTGTGGTAACCGACTGTCTGGCCCAGCCAGAATAGAACATGTAAAACCCTCACAATTCTGTTGTTCATCTAAAAGACAGTAGAAATTGCTGCTAGCTCCTCAGTTAACAAGGATCTAAAACAACTCAAGCCTTGGTATTAATTTTTCTCTATCCTTTGTAGTATTTTTTTCATTGCTGACTGACTTCATGCTGAGGAAATCCCTTCTCTTTCGCTTTTTTCACAGGTACATTTAACTTCTGGGATTCTAGTTTAGTCAGGGCAGATTTCTCTTTTATCATTACAAGGCAGAGTAAAACCTCCCTGTCTGTGTGCTGGGAACACTAGACTAGGATGTTGCCCTCATGAAATGTGGTGACCCTCAGAGCTACACTGGGGGTGACATAGCTTCTTTCAGTGGTACCAGGAAGACTCAAACTTACCTAAATGCCAGGACTCTCTGGAGCAGAAGAATCCTTCAAATATCAGGAGGGGAACTTCAGACAGCACAGGGAGGACATCAGACATGTCTGATGGGTAAAAGCAGCACAGCCAGGCCAAATATGTCCTAATCTCAGCAAACAACGAAACCTCCAGCCTTCACCTTTGGTTCGACGGCTCAGATCAAGCATCTACCACTGTTTCAGACACCAGCAGGTACCAGATGTGATCCCGTGGGGCTTGGCAGAAGCATGAGACTTACAGAAACGTGAACCCTAGGGAAAAACGGGGAGGGACAGAGACACACATCAACAAAAACAGTCTGACTTTAGTGTTTTAAAACATAAGCTTTTTTTCCCTGAGTTTTCCATTTTCCCTTTTTAACTGTGATCTTTGAGCTTAGTGGCCTTTCCATCTCTCAACCACCTGAGACTAATCCACAGATTCTTATGCTGGAGTCTAATATCACTATTTGGTACTTTAGAAAATAGCATTAGCATTTATTAGCATGCATTAGCCTTAATAAAAAGCAACAATATATTTGCTGTTTTGTTCCTTCAGACATGATCCACTGGTCTGAAACAATTTTTGAAACTCTCGTAGCAAAACCATAATACAAAGGTCACACTGTAGTGAGCAAATTAGAAGCACGCTTCTATTTTTACATAAAATGCATATGCAAAGAGGCAGATATCCATCTTGCCATTGAAAACCCATAATTTGGTGTGCTTCTCTAATAATTCATTTGGGATTTTAGAAAGTGTGCAATACAGATTTCAAAACACATCACTGAACTAAAAGAAAACACTGACATACAAAGAGAAAAAGAAATAATCTGGAAACCGAGCCAAAAAAATCCCCAACCATTATTCATGCAGTCATTGCCTTTTTATTTTTTCTTACACAGAGGAGAATGTCTCATTTTTGTTTGTACAGGTGTAACACCTTGTAGTACAAACACCACTGGATGAAATACCTATGTGAGATTTAAATTGCACATTTGCACCTTATAACAACCAAACGCAGATTCTGTTCACAGCTTAAGACAGTTCAAGGTGTGAGCTGCATCTCTTTGTTCCAAATAAACTCCATGGAAATCTGGACAATACATCAGAAATCGATTCATTTTTCCATGTTCTGTTCTCTGGTTTCATGGGAGATGCCCTAGGGCATTCCAACTACCTCCACACCATGATTTCAAAGTATGAGAATCACATCAGCTCTGTCAGTCCAGCTCAGGTGTCTCAGATGCTTCAGGGCATCAGGGATACACGGTGTGTCTGGTTTTAGAATAACTTCACAGAGTGCTCCTTAAGTGGTGTGTGGAGAGGGATTCACCAGGCACCCACACGTCGCCATATCAATTTCAGA
>VYZQ01059089.1:0-22084 GCA_013400655.1 Mystacornis crossleyi | reverse complement strand
AAAAGTCATTTATTTCATTATTTGACAGCCCTTTATGGGATAGTTTCTAATAGTTAAAGTGGTCAATTTTCTCACCACCCCTCACGGGGATTGGTCAAGCTACGTGCAAAATATTTTTCTCTGTTAAGCCGTAAACAAGTTGCAGGTGTTCATGGTTTACAAAAACAGATATTTTCCGTGAGAGAGAGAATTCTCACACGGGACGGAAGAAAGTAAGAAAATCCTTGCTTAGCAGCCTTTTTAGCAACCACGCACGACTTACGCCTTGTGCCCGTTTTACCGGTTTGATCCGATACTAAAGGTCCGGCAGCAAAAAAGGTCCGGGAACAACCTCAGCGGGGACCCTCACAAGAGCGCGCGTGTTTACTTGGCCACGTTTATTCACAGTGTACTTGAGAACTTAGCTAGGGTCGCCTAGTTGCTGCCAGGAGTCGGTAACAAATGATCTATACAAATACCGAGAGCCTGCCTGTTCGAACGGGATAAACGCTTGTTGTTTTACAGGAGGTTTACTCCTATAAATAGTGTTACCGAATAAACAGCACTTAGCGTTAGAAAACCTGGGCTGGTCAATAACCTTGTTGCCGCAAAGGAGAGAAACAAAGCTGTAGAAATTGCACTAATTACTCCTCTTATATCCCAGAACACTTCAGAGGGACTGCACGACGGAAGGCAAAAAATACAAGTTTCTCTCCCGCTAAGCTCACCGGCATACGGCCAAAGGTCTAAGTCGATGACTGTGCGCGAGACGAGAAGAGGGTGAGAAACGCGCTTACGCCAGAAAATGATACCGAGATCCGTCGCAAAAGTTACGTGGCCTACAATGTGCAGAGTGAGACATTCCTAGGTTAGGGGTTATGAAGATTGGCATTTCTGGCCTGCTTCCTTCTGTGGTAAGGAATTGTAAGGCTTTGAAGACAAATGTGAAATGTAATAGTTCTTAAATCACTGAAACTCACGTCATTGCTCTTTTCAGTCTGGCGGATCCAGCATGCATTCAAATGTTTCTTCATTCCTGTCCTCGTCCCTCAAAAATTAATCATTAGATTTGCAGATAATCATAGAATGGCTTGGGTAGAAAGGATCTGAAAGATCATCCGGTTCCAGCCCCTGCTTCGCTTCCACCGTGGGCAGGGATGTCAACCGCTAGAAGAGGTTGCTTAGGGCCCCATCCAACCCGGCCTCGAATGCTTCCGGGGCTGGGGCAAGAGGTATTAGGCTGCATCAAACCGGTAGTTGCAAAAAAAAAAAAAAAGAAAAAAAAAAAGAAAAAAAGAGAAAACCCCCACAAGCTTTTTAAAGCATTCAGAGGTCTTCATCGGGTCCAAAATTACGTGGCAGGCCTAAACAAAAATAGCCAAGCTATGCACGACTAGAAGGCGATTGCTTAGAGTTTAGCTAGGTATGTATCAGCTAGATCATCTCCCACAGAAAAGATAGCTGGCAACTTTGAAGTAAAAGAGAAGTTGATAAGGGGATGACACTGGAGACAGCGTTAGGGAAGAGAAACAGGTAGCTTGCCTCATTTACAAGTTCAGGAGGAAATTTATTGTGATATGCCATAAAACGAGTTAAGGCTACTACCGAGTCCACGGTTTTATTTGAGACTAGAGAACGTCTCATGTCCAAAAGCTTGTCGCCCTTCTTCTACTAATTCAGCTGATCTAGTAAAGACCTCTGCCTATGATTTCTGTTTCTTACGTCCTGCTGTATTGTCCGCGGTCACGTTTCAGTGTCCCGGACGTCGTATGGAAGTAAGGGGAATTCCGCAGCTCGCTCCCCCGTACGCCGCAATGGGCCCTTAAACCACGATTGGCTGCCGAGATACGCTCGGACGCGGGTCTTTGAAGGATGCGATGAGCAGTTACGAAATGAGAATTACACGGCGTAGTAAGCTTTTCGCGTGTCCCGGAGCGGAGAAGGAGAGAGATGCAGCGGGCAGAATTGTGCAGCTTGATTGAGATTTATTTAATTATTTTACAACTCTTTTATAGACCTTTTTCTTCATAGTGTGATTGGTCAAAGAATCAGCCACCCCTTAGGGATCACTGGCTGAAGTCCTGCAAGGACCATCGTAGAAACGTTTCTCCACTGTACTGTAAACAACGTTAGCAGTGTCCGTAGTTTACAGAACTCTACCGATAGCTTCTGTGAGAAACTTTTCTCTCTCACGGGACTAGAGGGAAGCAAGAAAACCTTGCTTTGCAGCCTTTTTCGTATCCACAATACAGATTTCCCCATCAAAGTTGTTCAATATAAGGAGCTCATAAAAGCTGGAAGAACCCTACTGTAATGTATAGCTTAGGGTCCCGTCCATCTCTGTTTATCTGTTTCGTAGCTTAGTGGCCGCATTCTCCAGCGTGACTCTGCAATGCGTAAAGAGCGCTCTTACTGATTATCTGACATCTCCCAATCCTTTCACCTATCCCAGGCGTCCCAAATTGCTGTTCCTGCCGCTGCCTCATTTCTTGCTCTTTTGCTCTTCTTTCGCTTCTCATCTGGACCGACGCGTAGCTTTGATCTGTCTTAACTCTCCAAGTGCAGGTAAGAAGCGATACAAAATAGAAGAACAAGATATAAATAGTAATTATTAGGAAAATGCAGTGCTCTTTCCTTCATTTCTATTACCTCAGAACAAAACTCTGTCATCTCTAATACGAGTAATCACAAGAGGATGTCATTACAGGTTTCCATATAATATTTGAAGACTACCACATATGGCTCTGCATATGCCTAAGATGCTAGAAAGAAGAAAAACATTCATTTAAGTGAAGCTGTAGACATTAAATGTGCCAGGGATGAAGAAGATAATGGAACGAAAACACTTTCTACCGTGCTAGCCGTAATTGCTACTGGCTACGTAAAGAGAGGTTTACTCATTGCTGTACCTTTTTCTCAATGAAATGCATTTCCTCGACAGATGTCGACATAAATGATTCTGTGCTTTACCCAAATGGGCTTCTCGAACGTAACCTTTATCGACGTTAAGTGCTTCATAACTGCAAGCTAAATGCAACGGTCTCTCTGCTGGACCATTATACCCATTAAACCTTTAAATAAAACAATTTTCAACTTATGCACAAAGTGGAATGTTTGTGGTCTTCTTTTTTTTTTTTTTTTAAAGCAAGAATCATGCCACAAATAATTCTGTATTATGGCTTTTTTAAAAAGCTAAAAAGATACACATTTAAATGAAAGATACTAGCTGGGAATGTCTACCTACAAAATTTTTATTCCTTTTATACTAGAGAAGACAGGGATGAAATCCAGACACTTTGCAGCAGTCACCCGTACGGGATCTAAAATATTCAGAACATCCCTTGATAATGGTTATTAGAAGAATATATAGGATCCCTTAAATAACAAAAAAATACGCCTTAAACTTACCCTGAAACGCTAAAAATTTCACTTTAAGCAGGGCTTCTCCGGAAGACACCGGGGAACGTGGAATGAGAAAGCTCCGTAGCCTCGATTTAGTGCTAACAAAATGTTAAAGTTAACAGGTGACGTTCACTCCATTCCTAAGATGTTATAGTCAGAGGCACTGCAGGGCTTCTAAATAAATTAAATAGTCACGGAAAATAGAAATTCAGCCGCAAAAATAGTACCGAAAATCTCTAAGGTTCAAAATGCACTCAAATCCACCCGCTTCGTATCTTAAGTGTCACCCGCAAGAGCTGTACCAGTGTAAACTGCTGTAACAAAGTGATCTTCATAGGCAATAGGCTGCATCAAAATATAAACAGTCGCTAGCAAAAGTATGAGAAAAAAGCAAACGGAGCTTAGGCCTTCTTGCCGCGTGAGTCACGGAGTTTAAAACGACCGACCGAGCGTCCTTCCATCCCCAGTTAGTACTAGCCATTAAATTTATCTTCCTATGAGCAACTAATGTAAAGAATGCAGGGCATGGGTAACGTGATTGCTGTTGCCCAGCCCGGTGAACAGAACTGCTGCATCTGCATTGTGAACAATCTGGAAGCTGTGGGGAAACATTGATGAAAATCCTGATAAAAGACAATGAAAAAATAACCAGACCGTACAGTGAGAAAAGCATGAGTGTTGTTTCAATGTTCGCACAGGATAGATAATGCTGTGGTCTGTATGAACTATGCAGCTGAAAAAAATCATCATTGAGCCACAGGTGATACACCTGTACCGATTAATAAGAGAAGGCATTGTCAAACTACTTATGTCCGGCCTCCTAGCACAGTCCAAAAATATTTTTAAGAAACCCGCTTCGTACAGCATATACTGCAAGGCAGCTATATTTGACAGCTATTGTAACTGTGAGAGACTGAAAAATAAAGGATTAACCTTTTAACATGCGGACATTTTCTTGGAATGGTACACCTGAGATAGCACGCGTACCCAGCACAGCCAACGTGGATGCTGTGAATTCGACGGAGAAAGAAATTGTTTTCTCCAGACTTTCAACAGAAGAACAATTCCGTATCTCTTAAGTGGAATTTACAGTACTACAGCACACAATCGGGGTGATTGAGGCACTCCTAAGACTGACTCAGCACTCCTTTAACAGTTCACCAGATACATTTTTTTATGCCCAGCCTAAGTATTTTTTAGTAAAGTGACAAGACCTCTGTCCTTCAGCACTTTTGACACCAGATTTAGCAGAGAGATGGGGTTTCACGCCTACAGACCATTTTGTGCTGCGGTGGTTTTGACAACGAGGACTTCTGATCATCATCTTATAACCTGGTCTAATGGCCTTTTTCTACTGCAAACCTGCACATCGTAAGATAAAACTCCACTTAAAGAAGGCCTTACTAATCAGCGCTTGAGCACACTGGCACACTTGGGTCAAGAATCCAGGTGTGTGGACCTCTAGGTTCCCATCAGTGAGCTCTGATGTCAGCGAGTTCAGGTGTGGAACTTGTTACACCGCAGATCTATACTGCTGACGTTCTGTGGAGTCCGAGGAAATGGCGTAAGAAAGAGAGTCCGGAGGAAATAGCGTAATAAGCGTCAGTGTTGCCCAAACTGACGGGGTCATGCTGGAATGATTTCTTTGAGGTCAACTAAAATGACCTCCCAAGCAATATTGCTACTGCTTTATGCTAGCAGAAACTGCAAGCTATCTTCCCATTTAATCTAAATGAGCCCTATAATCACTTCAGTAAAAATGAACGTGGTAACAGTTAAATGCTCAGAGATGGGGAATTAATGCTTGAATAGATTTTTGACTACTATAATTGATGAGCACTATCGTTAGTGCATCATCTCTATAGTTATAGTCTAGTCCTACACAAAGACTCTGGCTTTGTGTGGTTCAAAGAGAAGGAGGCTGAGGGGCAACCTCATTGCTCCCTGCAGGTTCCTGAGGAGGGAGTGTGGAAGGGAAGGTGCTGCGCTCTTCTCCCTGGGATCCAGAGACAGAATGCCTGGGAATGCCTCAAAGCTGTTCCAGGGGAGATTCAGACCAGACAATATTAGGAAGCATTTCTTTACCAAGAGAGTAGTGAAACACTGGAACTGGCTTCCTAAAAGATGGTTGATGCCCCAGGCATGTCAGTGTTTAGAGGCATTTGGATTGGGTCAAGCCCTTAATAATACGCTTTAATAGCGGTTCAGCCCTTAAGTGGTCAGGCAGTTGAACTAGGCGATCATTGTTGATCCTTTCAAGATGAACTATTCTATTCTATTCTATTCTATTCTATTCTATTCTATTCTATTCCTGATGCTATTATAGCTAGGAAAGAGGTTAAAGCATCTCAACTTGGTGATACTAAGGTTTTTCGAAAGGGAGTAACTGTATTCACTTAATATTAATCATAAATGCCATTCCCAGTATGTCACCCTGATTTTTTTTTTTTTTCATGTGACTACAGTTAATTACTTGGTCTAGCCTGGAGGAAGTACTAGACTGAAATTCAACACAAATCTAGCTTGGAACAGCAGCATTGCTGTAAGTCTAAGTAACCCGGTAGAAGTATTGCCACTGGTTCTTCTCATATCCCTGCTAAAATTTCTCGAGAACGTTGCATCTCCAGGAATTTTATCATCTGCTAGTTTTTTAAGCATTAAGAATTTTAGCACTTCCTGTAGTAAGGAAGAACATGCACGTTCAGATGAGATACTGGAATTTTTCTATTTTGAGAGAGTTTAAAACTCTGGTTTGTGGAGGTAAGAAATGATAAGATTTATTGTTACCTACTGAGGTAGAATACAGTTAGAATTTGGATACGTAATTGCGACTCCCGTGTACAAATATAGAGCAAGAGAATGTTTTACCATTTTTAGTCAAGTGGTAAAGAGAGGAAGAAAAGAGAAGTACATAGCTGTCCTGCTTGCACTTACCGCCATGGCAAATGACGATTGGAACTGGTGAAACCCCTGGTTTCTGCTCCCAGCCACATGTCCTGATCAGTAGGTCTCGTGGCCTCCCATCCCAAAAAAATCACTAGAAAAGGGGAGCAGGCAGAGATGAAGCAGAGGGCAAGTCAGGAGAAAAACACACATACATCTGCCTTGTTTAGCCTATTTGCCAAAGGAAAGGAGGCTTGTAAATCGGTTGTACCCGGTTCTGTGTTCTTCAGTGATATTTAAACCTTTTCGTTATGTGTAAGAAAGCAGCGGGAGGTCTCAGCATTGCAACTTTTTAACAGTCTTGTAAAGGTTGGTGAGAGAGGTAGCTATTTCTCCAATGAGAAATAAAGGTTCACCATCAATTTTCTTCTTCAGAGATGCCAAGTTAATCGTGCAACCAGGAGAAAAGCTTCTATTGTAGCCTGCTTGCATTGCAGATCACTGAGAATCAACCCAAAACACAATACAAAAGAAACTGAGACCTACTCACTTCCCTGCTTATAGGAATGTTTGTTTTAACGTGCTAGCTGGAAGAAATTATAAGAATTCCTCAATCCGCTAAACATCTGCTCGCTGCAACGCGTTATGTAACATGAACCAAGCAAATTCTAAAGCCCAGGCTCTTTAGAAGACGATCACATTTATGTAGCAGGTGGATTTTTTTTTTTTAAGAAAACAAGGCCAGAACTGTAACTGGCTCTGGGATGGGCAAAGAGAATATCCGTTAGGAAAGGAGAACGTGAAAAGCTGAAATAAGTTGGAGTGACAATGTTGATTATTCAACTGGACACGTGAAAGCCTTTTCAGTCCTATTGGAGTAAGGTACATCACATTGAAATCTTAGCACGGGGCAAAATCTGTGCCAAACTTTTAAATGCTATGCGGACTACTCCAAGTACTCAGTAAGTGTTCGGTCTAGCCTCACAGAAAGGTCAAGGTGAGAAGAGCTTCAAAAAGAGGATGGGATGGCCCGGGACGGTTTTTGTCATCGGCGAAGTTTGTGACGACTTCGGGGCAAGACGGGGATGGCTGGACAAAAAGGAAAGCGCATCTCTCGGTAGTCTTGAATCGGGCTGCATTCTTTTCGTGTACCTAGCCGTGCGCTTCGCACCATTGAGGCCTCTTTCCTAACCAGACGGATTACCATTTCGATGTTGTAAAAACTGAATTCTAGTACTTTAGACTTGGACCGGACACACGGACTCAACTCCTCCGGGTTGCTCTTTAAAAATTTTTCCCCCCGGATTTTGCAGAGGCAGAAATAACGTTTAATTCCGAAACCTTCTCTACAGTGCTTTATTAATTTAATGGTTGGGCTCGCTGGGCACATTTGCAAAATTATTACTTAAGTGTAATTAGCTTAAGTGGCTAATCAAGTACTTCAGAAGCTACGCTAAACCATCCCCTTACAGGGACAGCAGTTTCTGTTACTGCTGTGTAAATCCTAACTATATTTCAAAGCTACTCCTTAGTACTCGGTATTTTGGAATGCATTTTTAATTACCTTCTAAACAAGTTCCTATGCAAATAGCACTATTAGTCATTAAAAATAGGAAGTTCTATAAGGTACGAGGGTAACCGGACTTCTGTGATGCGCATGGCGATGGAATTTTTTCATTGCATGATGACAGCATCATTTGCCATAGGACTTGCACCTTGTTCAGTGTGCCAGTATTCACCTAATGAGCTGCTGTGCAGCACTTTGTCCATTCTTTCTGAATGTTGTCTCTTTATCTAGAAAAATCTATTCCTTCTCCCTCCTCGCTAGGTTTTTATCAAGTCTTATTGTGTGCTGACAAGCAACAGTTTCCCTGGTTAGTTCACACCCGCATATCTTACTTACCTTTTACCTAGTCTTAAATTTATTCCCTTCTAAAAAAACTGAGGCCTAGCTGGTTTTATCCCAGGCTTAGATGCTTTCCTATCCTAACCCTTATCTCACGAGAGCCTGTCCTGAGCATTCTTCTCTTTTCTGGGGGCTTTTTTCCTTCTATCCTCATGTCACACGATCTTTTCTTCCATTTGTACCGGAAGCCAACGGGATACCTGTTTCTGTCTCGGGTTCTTCCCGTGACTTCTCCCTTCGGGTTAAGGAGAAAGAAGTGTAAACAGTCGGTACGAAGGCAGAGATGTACGTGAAATCGAGTCGCACGAGGGAACCGTAGAATTTACAGCCTGTTCAACCACGAGTATTAGAAAAATCTCAAACGTGCGTGTGCAATCAAGTGTTTCCATAGGAGCGGACACGGCACTTCCCTGTCACACTTTCAAGCTAAATACTGGCAGTCCTAGGGGGTTTTTTCTGATTGTTTAACGTTAAAACCAGAAGGAATTATGCTCTTTTGCTCCACTCTAACATAACACAAAGGAACCAAGGGAAGGGGGGAGGGCAGTCACCAACAGCGGCTATTCTATTGTTTTCGCTCAAAAACTTGGCAAAGCAACAAGCTAGACACAGCTGAAATGTGCTGGCTAAAAATTTCTCAAAACTTTCATCTGAGACAGACACAAACCATGCCTAATACCATCACAGAGAAAATTTGTCAAAGCTGCGGATACCTGAAAAAGGTTGCGTACCAAAAAACATTAGTAATCCCTACACGTGTACATCACTACCAGCATTGCCTACGCTTCCGATTCACACGCTTTCAGGCATAAGATGTATGAATTATACATTAATGGTATGCTCTAAAAGCATATTTTGTTTTGGGGTTGTTATTTTGTGGTCAGTCGAGAAACCTTTACTTGATTTTGGTACTTTTAGAAATAATTAATTTGATTTCAAAACAGGTCTACAAAAATTGTCTCAGCTCAAACACGATTTCCCATACTGGGGAAGTTAGGAGCTGGAGGGTTCTTTCTTCATCAGTTTGCATTTGAGAGTTTGTTTTTTAAATCCTTTCATGGCGCATTGGACGTTTCGAGTCAGAAAGAAATCTCCTTCCTAACAGACTTCCCTCAGTTTATTGTGGTCATAAAGCAGCTTTATTTCATTGTCTTGAGGAAGGTAACGGATCACAGAAAAGGAATCTGGGCGTCCTGGGGGACACGAAATTGAACAGGAGCCAACAATGTGCCCTTGCCGAAAAGGGGAATGGGATCCTGGGCTGCACGAGGCAGGTCGAGGGAGGGGATCCCCGCCCTCTGCTCGCACTGCTGAGGCCACACCTGCAGGGCTGTGCTGAGTTGCGGGCTTCCCGGTACGGAAGACGTGAAGATACTGGAGAGGGGGCAACAAAGGGCTACAAGGATGACGGACAAGAAAGCATCTCTCCTACGAGGAAAGGCTGAGAGAGATGGGACCTTTCAGCCTTATAGAAGCCGAAGCTCGGGGCATCTCCTCCACCTGTACAAACATCTGCAGGGAGAGTGCCAAGAGGACGGAGCCAAGCTCTTCCCGGTGGTTTTAGTCCTTCTTCCCGCAGGGCTTAGCGGTCACAGGAGCAACGCACCTCCTGCACCACCCCCGGTCCCAGCCTGAGCCAGAGCACTCTGACGCGGTCCTACCCTCTTATTCGCGCAGTGTAGTAATCTGAAGTATTCTCAAACTCGGCTTTACCCGAGAGGCACAGGGGTGGGTAGGCGGAGGGGTTTGAGGCCTCCCGGAGAGGACGCGGTACCGACCCCGGAAGGAGGAGGGGGGTGACGTGCCGCCGCCGCAGGAGGCCATGGCGGGGACCCCGCCCGCGGCGCCGCGGGGATTCCTCGGGGCGGGGCCTCCTCCCGCCGCCACAGACGTGCCGCTCCTGGCCCCGCCCCTATATAAGGGGCGGCCTCAGCGCGGCCGCGACCGCGTCCGCCGCCTCTCCCGCAGTCGACCTGCGTTCGGGCACCATGGCAGGTCAGTGTGCGCCCGCTCGACTCGTGCCGCCCTTGGCGAGGGCCGCGGGCCGCGCTCGCGGAGCAACCGCGCGCTCCGTGCCGCGGGATCGCCGCGGCTGCGCCTATTTTTAGGCAGCCGTCCCGGCGGCGAGCGGGCTCCGGCTAGTGGGGGCAGGGGCTGCCCGCGGGGGGGTCGGAGCCGTCCCGCCGGGCACCGCCGTGCGGTTTGAGAGGAGGCGCACGGTACCGGCTCTCTCCGCGCCTACCTCGATGCCCTGCCCCTGCCTCCGTCCCCTAACGGAGGGGATGTAGCCGGCGTGGCGGGGAGCAGGGTGGACCGGAGGGGCCACTGTAGGGCTACAGCGGCTCACAGGGGTAAACCCAGCATTCTCCTGAAAAGCCAGAGAGAGCATGTGATTTCTGTGATGTTGATACTTTGCAATGAGCAGGTCCTTACCGCCTCTCCACGTACGTCTCCTTTCTTTCTTCCGGGTTTTTTGTTTGTTTGTTTACTTGTTTGTTTGTTTTTTCTTTTTTCCCCGATTTTCACCCGAAGTTGTCGGCAGAGTCGGTTTCATTTTCAGGTCTGGAAGCCTGCCCTCTGATGCACGTCTTGATAAGATGCTCCTGTCTCTCTAGGAATCCCGTACTCAAAAAAATTTCAGATGTACTAGCACCTAACTCAGAGAATAGGGGGAAAGGCAAGCACCTGTGAACTCTGGCTATGCCTACGAAAAGCTTTCCAGGGGAATTTTTAAATGATCTGTGGCGAGCACTCCGGTAACCTCCTGCATGCCATCAAATGAAAGATCGCTCCTAGCTCAGACTTCCACGATGGTCGTGGGTGTGTAAGGGCTAGCACAAAAACTCTAGCAAAGAGATATTATAGTCTGTGAACTGGGCAGCCAAAGAAGTCTCTGAAGTAGCATGGTTTTGTCCGGGTAGGTCAATTAGGAAGCTGTGCAGCTGTCTCTCATTCTGCGTGGTTTTGCAGACATACTGTCACCGAGAGTTCATTATGTTTCGGGCCTAACAGTGGCTGCTGTGTACACATAAGATTCTGTGATGAAAGTGTTTGCGGAGAGGGGAAAAAGATGAGAAGGGAGACCCACATGGCTGAAATACCTGTTGTTTAGGTAGAATGGATCAGTCTTTTGCAGATGTTACTTCCATAATAAGCAGCAAGTGGTCTTGCCCGAGTTGTAGCGTGGGCTCGTGTACTTACGAATGTACTTTAGAGACGATATAGAATAGAACATAGTATATTCAAAACTTTGGAAAGCTCTGCAGACTTAGACAATCTCCAAGTTGGCAGCATTCGCTTCCTGCCAAGCAGCTTTAAAGTTTCCTCCTAGAGCTGCAGGTCGGGGAGGGCTTCTTAGGGGGCTTCTTAGCCTTTACTCCATCATTAAATTGACTTTATTTCTGTAAAGGCCTTTTGTGTGTGGCTGTTCAGTTTCAAGAAGATGAGGAGATGGAGTGGAAGTATACCTGCTAACGGGTCAGTGAAGAAAAGACCTGTCTTTCAGTGGCAAGGTCGCTTTAAGAATTAGTCTTACACTGCTAGGGAAAGAGAAACAAACCCGAGCAACACTCAGATGACTGTCGGGTGCAATCTCGCTTTTGTCTACACTGGATTTTTAGTGAGTGGAGAGCACGATGTCAGACTTCCACGTATTGAACGGTAACATGCAAATTACCGAGTGAAAAACCCTGTCCTATTAGGAGGATGTTCGTACGACTTAAAACGTTGCACGCTTGCCCTTTCAAAGAAACATAAAGTTGTTCTGTAGACTTGCTGAATATGAACTAGTTCAAGTAGGCAGCTAAAAGTGAATTGAAACAAAATATCTTTATTCCTGGCATTATAGAAGCTTTTTTGATCTTTGTGATTGACCGCTATAATCTAAATCCCTTGGGCCTAGTTGGTTTTGCTGCTAAGCAAAATAGAAGGTTTTGTAGCTGGTCTATAGATCTTGCAGACCAGGTTTGCAGAGTTTATAGGCAGTTACGGTACGTGATTTTCTGTAGTCGACTGTTAAGGGAGTATTAAGTTAAAAAGATATTGGCGATGACTGCCTCGCGAACTTAGGAGTTACGCCAAACAACAGTTTTTCTGAAAGGAGTCGGTGTCTTTATCTTACTACTAGGCTTGATAGTAAGCCTTTAAGTGCCCAGAGCTCTCACTCTGATCTAACCTAGTTAACGCCTTTTGTAAAGGAAAAAAAAAAATCAAAGTTGCTAAAAGAAATTTGACTCTTGAAATTCTTAGGAAGAAACTGTTCTGTTGATGGAGTGAAAGATGGATTGGTAGAAAAGAGCATGCTTTGTAAAGTGATACAACTTTGAAAGGAGGTCTACATGAAAATAGGTAACAGTGAACTGAAGAACTTCTGTAAGTTACTTGTTTGCTTTTGTCAGTCCCAGTCTGGCAGTTGAAACATGAAAACTGAAAACAACATGAAAACTGAAAGAATGCAAAGCTTATATGATATGGCCTCAATAAGTACTATATGGCAAAACAATCTGTCTTAACCTATATTTAAGATACAGCTGGAGCAGAAGAGTATAGTACCTCTTCTTGCTCAAAGGGTAAAAATTGCTCCCGCGAATTGCTTTTTGTGTTACTAGTTACTTCCCATTTAAATCTTGCATTCTTGTGACAGAGCTGCAATCGTGGGTCGCAGAACAACTCATCTGCAAAATCCTGAGCTAGCAAAACTTAAAACTGTTGTCTGAGATATAATTCAATGGTTACTTTCATTTGAAAATGAAATGCAAGTTTTACACTGCTCTAGCTTCAGGGTTGAGAGCTGAACCTAGAGAAACTCTACAAAACCCTACCAACTTTAAGCCAAAGGCAAGCCCGCAGACTCCAAACGCTTTTCGCAGAATAGCTTGTTAGTGGCCAAAGTAAGGCTCTTTAGACTTTTTGGATTGTCGCTACATTTGGCATGAATTATTTAACCTGTGGGCAAATTTGAACTGGTGTTGTCTTGCGACAGTCCTGGTTTTGTGGGTCATTTTACTGAAGTTTGCCATGTGTCCGGTTACCAATAGCAAATATAGCTACGCAAGTAATCCGCTTCGTTCAGCCACATAGGAAGGCCCTATACACAGAATTAAAGGGCACATCTTAGACGTCTCACAGCATGACTGCCTAACAATACTAGGTTTCTAATGTATCTGTCTCAGAATAAAGTGGATCATGCTAACTTGGCCAAGTTCATTTCTTCCAGACCAGTCCTTTGTGACTCTAGCCACAAACGACTCCTATGTGAAAGGAGCGCTGGTACTTGGTTCATCCTTGCAACAGTACAGAACAACGAGAAAGCTGACTGCACTCATAACTCCTCAGGTCTCAGATCTTATGAGGTAAGGTCACTTACATGCTTCAAACTGCAACAGTTCCTGCTGATCTGCAGGTTGAAAAATGGAAGTTAAATTTCTTAATAGTAACCTTTCAAAATTCTGGAAGCTAAACAGCTAATTTCAGCAGATTCCAACTTATCTGTACTGTCCGGAGTTCCGTAAGTTCTTCAAACGTGAAATTGTTTGTTATGTTTTAGTGTGGGTTTTTTTTTTTTCCTTCTTCCCTATCATGAGTTAAACAAACAGTCTGCCATTGGAGCTCTGAACCGTGACTCGATACTGATATTTCAGCTGGATCTTTGCTCTTTTATAGTCTTACTCAGAATTGTCCAGCAGTGTGATATTGCCGGTGCATTTGTTAGCGCTGTGTGTATGCGTGTGGAGGTGGGAGCAAGGGATTGGTATTTATTTGTTTTGCAGAAGTATTCCTGATTGAGATAATATAACACAAGCTCTCTTGAGAAGAAAGTGAGCAGAACTAAAGTAACACCAAGTATGTCAAATCAGCAGCTCAATAGAGGCATCTAACAAGGTCGCCACAGTACAACAAATGAAATTAACAGGCAACTGCTTCCTACAGCCTCCTTAGAATAGTCTTACTGTGGAGTGAACTGCATTCTCTTTCCACATGTAAGAGGGTTAAAAAAAAAAAAAAAAAAAAACCAAAAAAAACCCCCACAACAAACAACAAAACAGTTAATAACTATGGGAACTACAGATGATAGGTCAAGATTCTCTATGAGGGGAAGTTCTTCTGAAAAGAGTTCTCGATATATAGAGACAATAGAGGGGTGACTCAATTAGAAAATGGAGTGACTCTCCCTAGAGTTTCCTGGCAGCTAAATGGTCTTTATTAATATTAAGATGCTGCATATGGGAACATCCATTCCAGCCTATTAGGCGAGTGTGCTCTTTTAAGATGAATCCTAAATGTACTTACATGCTAGTGCAAGCCAACTAGTACTATGCCCTTGGACCGACGATACCTACGTACCTAGCGGCGTAATTGGAACTTGCGTTTCTCGCCTCGTCTCCGCTAAGAAAGTATGCCGTAAGTTCAGAAGCGCTGTCCGCACCCAGCTGTCGGTATAAAGACTACCTCGCGAGGCCGAGTTCCAAAATTCATTTACGAGCTCTGTGGCTCAAATTGTACTGGTAATTGCTGAGTATTCAAGATACACTGCAGAATAGTAGGACTTTACAGATGTTTCCTTTTTTAAGCAGCACGAACACCTTAATCTCTTGAATTAATGATAATGCTCTATTGACGGTAAAGCAAAGGTTAAATAATCTGCCATAAAAATTTCACTACACTGCCTGAAAGTTTGTCACTCTTTAGTGAGTATGATGCTGGCTCAAAACATTTCTGCTCCCACAGCCACGACTAAGTCAGTCTTGGAAAGACTTTATGGGATAAAGAAAGTTTTAGCAACTGGGTCTAGTCAGATGTTTCAAATGTCCCAGATGTCACAAATCTGGAGCAGTGTAAGTATTGCATAAAATTGTGTTTCAGCCGTTTAGGATTCAGCTGCTGTCCTGCTCGAGCTAGTCTAACAGCTTCCCATTTCCTAATTGCCTGGTCGGAGTATTATTTCTGTTAAGTTGCCGGAAATCAGTGTCCGGATGAAAAAAAAGCTTAGTGGAAAGTTTGTACTACGTAGCTATGACTTACTGGACTTGATAGCAATGCCAACTAAAACTCTATTTGTGGAAGAAAAAAAAAAAACCCACAAGAAATTTCTCTGTTCTCCAGAATGTGCACATTACAATCTGGAAACTTTGAGGCAGATGGGTGTGCTTGTGCAGTCCAGCATACGCAGTCAACTCTTGCTTCTTTTCAACAAGAAATGTTGCCAGGTTCCCTGTAATTCCACTTCTCTTTACGGTCTCTGTCACGTGGTCTCTCGTTGGAGTAATGCTAGAACTGAATCTTGCCGATTGACTCTTCCCCAGGAGAGTGCTGGAAAAAGTCTTTGATGAAGTTATATTGGTAAATGTCTTGGATAGTGGGGATTCGGCACACTTGGCGTTAATGAAAAGACCTGAGTTGGGCGTCACACTAACAAAGCTTCACTGCTGGGAACTGACGCAGTTTTCAAAATGTGTTTTCATGGATGCGGATACAATGGTAAGTGGCTGCGTCTCATGGTACCTCTTAAAGACCTAGCATCGGGGTTGTTGGATTTTTTTCTGTGTGTTGTTTTTCTTTAAGGGTAGGGGTAATAGAAGCCTTTTACTAGATGTACTAGTAGCAGTAAGAATGTCCGTGTGCCTTCTAATCCAAATTAACCGTAATGAAGTCCGTGGGGACTATTTCCGTAAAGTATTGTCTGCCGTAGGATGAACGCTGATACGAGAGCTGTCTTGAGTGTCTTAAGGTTGATGCCAAAATCCATTAAACCGTGATACTGCAATTCCTAACCCTAAAACATTTTTTTTAACCCATTTACAATTAGGTTTTGTCAAATATAGATGAGCTTTTTGAGAGAGAAGAGCTGTCTGCAGCACCAGATCCAGGCTGGCCCGACTGTTTTAATTCAGGAGTTTTTGTTTACCGACCTTCCATTGAAACATACAGTCAGCTGTTACAGTTTGCCACAGAGAAAGGCAGCTTTGATGGTATGTATTAATTTGTATTTCAATGTAAGTTAGACCAAAATGGTGACAGTAGTTGGGATGGCTCAGTAACTACATACATCTCAAGGGAACTCTGTATGATAGAATTCTCTGTGTAACTACACAAAAGTTGTATCCTTCTCACAAATAGAGATTATCATTACAATACGTATAGCTACATTTTTTAGGCTTCGTGAAATAGAGACTGAATTTGGCCTCCAGATTAACAGCTGTAAGCATTAAGAGTGTAGAATCATATAACAAGAAATGAAACTCCGGTACTATGCTTCAGACATTCCTGACGCTCGAGGCTTGCGTGTTCTATACCAACGCAAGCTGCTGCAGAAAAAATAGTACTGGTCAACTTAAGCACAGCTTCAGAGAATCAAACATTTGAAGGTACAACTATCTCTTCGTATGCTATGTGATGGCTTCCTGTCATTATAGGGTGGTGACTGTCTCTTGCCCAATATCAAGTGCATGTAGCTGTGGCTGCTTCCCACTATAGGTCGCTTGGGATCAGCCACTGTACCAGGTTTAAGCTTGAGAAGCCAAGTTCTGCTGTCCTGTAAGTCTACTAAATCTGTTACCATTGCAGTAAAAGCATTAGCCGCTTGGAGACTGCTATATTTAAAGGCTTCTGAGTATCGCTGTCTCCTGTCGCTTAATTTTATTATGTGGCTGCTGTGGTACAAAACAAAGTCTAACTTAAAAAACTGCAGAAAACTATGTAAACCAGACCATGAAATGGTCTCAGATAGAAGGTAATGAGCTAGCCTGTTGACTTAACTCTCAGTACTTTATAAAAAGTAAAATTTCCAGATGTCACTCCTGGTCTGCAGAATAATCCTTGTTACTGTAAGGGCTCCTGTGTGTGGCCTTCTAAAGACCTTCTTAATCATGGTTGCATGCTCGATGCTACCCAGTGAAAATGAGTACTGCCATGTAATGAAGGTCCGCACCTTGCTCCTGACGAGCTAGCGGTCGGTAGCTTTGTGAGTGCTCCGAGATACCGGGTACAAATTGATCACCGGTTATGGCAAAACCTATAGCATAATTCTGACTTGTTGCANGGAACATCTGAGACTTGGTGGTTGTCTCCTTTGAGCTTTGTTCTTGACTGCTAACAGACCAGATCTTCTAGGTTGAAGGCCCCTGTCCTTTAAAAGAGTAGAACTGCATCTACAATATGCTTTCTGACTTGAAAGCTAAAGCCACGCAGTGGTGAAATTTCCTCAATGTCCTAAATGCAAAGCAATTGTTGCAGCACTTAACAGCAAAAATAGTGGGTTAATTGTTTAGGTATCAAATTTCTAGAACTGTAATTTTTACTTCAGCCTCAAAATTTACTTAATTTTTATGAAATGGTAGCAGCGATCTGAGTAGTGAGACCGTGGAGACCTAGACCGTCTGTATAAGCTACTGCCGAGCTCAGGAACTCGGTAGGGAGAAAGGGGATTGAAAATTAAATTGACCTAGAGAGTAATAAAAGGTTCTAGGAAACTTAGTAAGAGAAACCTGTGAAGGGTCACTGCTTTTGTTAGGACACAGGGATGCAAACTTAACAAGCTACCGAACTATTTGTAGTTGAAGTCAAGCTGCAAGTACCTTGTCTGCGGTAGTAGTAACTAGGGAATGGAAGACCTTCCAGAATATTTCTTGCATGTAACAGCAGACAGGTGCCTCCCGTGTAGTGCTGTTGTCCAGAAATGGCGGAATGATGGCTACTTACGTAGACATCTACTCTGTCTGTCTAAACTGCACTCTTCTGGATAATAAAGAAGACGTCATGCACCTACTCTAGATACCATCTAAAAGTAGTGGATGGGAAAGAAAAGGTTGATTTTAGAAGAAATCTGGTTGTACTGCTACCTTAAGAATGTTGCTATTGCTTAGACAATGCTCTGGCTCTTTAGCCTGGGATCCAAACTACTTGCTTGTACGGTCTTGCTGTATTGTACCTTTGTATGCATCTATCTGTAAGTATGTAGTTAATAGGAGTACTGCCTGATTTTTCACCTTACGTCTGAGATCTTGTTTATGTAAGGAGACTACCGGCGATGTCTGAATTAGGACGGCTAGATGCCGCTTTCGTTGTCCTCTTTGGCACAAATGCGTGCAACCTGAAAAAAAAAAAAGCCGAGCGTGTAAAACAATCTGAGCGGGAGAAAGTCCCGTAGAGTAAGTTCAGTACACTGTTGCTGCCCCTTTGGTTCTCTTATGACGGACACAACTTCTTCGAAACTGATTTCCTTCCTTTATGGGTTGAGAGGCAAGTCAGAGGATTGAAATTACCGGACTGAGGCTCCAGGCACTTTCTCACTCTGCAATCTGCATGTATGCTGACAGCTGTAACAGGATACCTAGAATTTATATTTGTCGGTGTACTGCCTGTACATCTAAGTTTATGCCCAGCGTCTCGATAGTTCAGTTGCAAAAAAGCAAATTCTGCTCAAACAGCTGCGATGGTATAAACCTTAATACTGCCCTAAATCGAATCATAGGCCAATAAAAGCCTTTTCCTGAGTCACCAGAGACTTAGTGCTTGAGAAAATGAAAGATTAAAATGACGCATGGTTTACTAATACCCTAAGCTATCCATTTACATACTCTTTAGTAATGCTACTTGTGAATGCAGTTATAGGTGAAAGAGTACAGCAAGTGAAAGTTGGAGGACTCCCTTCAATCTCCTTGATAGGAGGAATTATTACCATTTAAAGACTAATCATATTCATTGCAATAAAGAATGAATGGATATAAATAAGTGGTTTTCACTTCTCGATCGCTGCTTATAAACTAGTCTGCTCTGGCCTGTCGGCTAGATTTATTTATTTTTTTTTTAGCTAATCTACTACTGAGATACCGATCAACTTCAGACTCGCTTAACCTTGCAACAACCTCTGCTCGCAAACTAAGAGGTGACCCCTCTGAACGCGGATTGTTATCCTCATTTAGTGGTTAGTCAGGAGCTTTTTAGTACGGAGCTAGGAACACCAATTGTCTGTTAAGGGATTTTTGATGGAGTTTTACTACATTTGTCACCGAGATTAAATACGCTTTTCTTACCGGATCGGTATGGAAGTAGATGCGTCTGGGACTGCAGGTCTAACAGGCCACTGGTACCCTAACTCTGGCAGTGAAATGATGTTGGTCATGCACCTGTAAGCATAAGTAATGAAATTAATTGTTGCCATTTGATCTTCTGAGCTACTGTTTTGCTGAAGCTGAACAGTGCTCAGTTGCACTGTTTTATTGTGGGGGTTTTTTGCTGCCTTATCCAGATTGAACTTAAGCTATAAAAGAAACTGAATGGCAGAGTTTGTGAGCAGCAGTTAAAAGTAACCCCATACATACTATTTCATTGTCTGCATTTTTGGAATATTCAAAGGCTGCAGGGTTTACCGGGTTGTTCACAAATAGAACTTTAGTGCTCTGTGCCAGACTTCTACTGCCAGACATGATAACTGCGTTTACCAACTCTTACTTAGTGAAGTGACTGAAAAAGATCCTCGAACAGCTGTCTGTTGCTTGTAGCCTATTAATGCTTTCTCTTTTAGGTGCAGATCAGGGGTTATTAAACACCTTCTTCAGCAGCTGGGCAACAACAGACATGAGTAAACATCTACCGTTTATTTATAATTTGAGCAGCACTTCTGTATATTCCTACCTTCCAGCATTTAAAGCGTAAGTTGAAAACTTCAAGAAGACTTTCAGAGCTTACATAAACTAATTTCTTGTAACAGAATGAACAGGCATGATGTGAGCTTACACAGGTTTTCTAGAAGGAGACTGTTACTGTCACTCAATATATAATAATTTCTTCCCTTAAAGAAAAGGTTGAATTGATGTAGGTCAAATTAATCATCTCAAGATAAATGCAGAGAGACGGCTGTATCTGTAGCTTAAAACCACTCATCCCCGGTGATAACACTGAAGTTGATTTAGAGTAAGCACACTTGCAGGTCACTCCTCCAGTATAGGATACAGACTAGTACAGTTCTAACCAGTGGCAGCAGGCTCTTTAATCAACTTGAGCTGAACTTCAACATGTCACTGGTGGTATCCTTCCCACTTAGATAACTTGCCCTTTTCTCACTCCAGTTACTTAGGGTGTTTAATAACCAGTAGTTACAGTTTCATCTAATCGACCTCTACCGGTCAAATAAGTGTGGTGAACAAAGATTTGTATCGAGCTAGAATTCTCTCCTAACAGTCTTTCTAGACCTCTGTCAGTTCCTTAGGTAACAGCAAGATGGAACAAAGACTACAGCCAACCCCATACCATTGCATGTTTCCTCTGTGACGAAAACTGTATCCTCCCTAGCTAGCAGCATTAGTGTGGCATGTGAGTAAACTGTATGTCAGAGGCAGGGTTGCTCAAAGTGTTATAATAACCCGGGAGGAAGGGGGCGGGGGGAAGAAGGGAAGCTGAAGTGTTACACAGAAACTCTTTATCTATTATGAGCTGCAAGAAGTTGGAGGCGAGGGGGGAGGGAAAGTGCCAACTCCGTAAAAACAATCTGATCTCTGAATGACATCAGGTTACTAGTGTTTAAAGCAGCAGCTAGCATAAGCAGGGCTTGCTGGCTCAAGATCAAACTATGTCTTGTGATCAGAATACTATTTGGAATCTTGTCATGCTAAAAGCGGAACACTTATTTAAAGAAGTCTGTGCGAGCCTGAGAATGACTAAGTAGCTGCATAGCATTCGATAAGCTAGCATCTATTGTAAAGTATGTCCTCTTTCCATTGCTGGCCGGTCGTCACGTGGCCTTAATTTTACAAATTACTTTGTTGCCACGGAAGACTAGTTGGATCTGGGAGCTCCTGACAAAAATTCCCTTCAAGTGATTGAATCAGTTGCTTAACTGAATTCATCAGACCTTCAAAAGTAGAATGCTGGCAGTGCAGCCCTTGCAAGTAAAATTCCCTGCTCAGTAGGTGGAACGAGTTCCCTTGGTTAGATCAGCAGCTACACTTCTGATAATCAGCGGTTGGAATATAGTGAAATTTAAACCTACTGACAGCGATAGCTAAGTTTTTTGCAGCTTTGTACAGCGAGACTAGATTTCACAGCAGTCTCAGTAATCCTTTTTCCAAAGGAAAATGCCAATTCATGACAAATGCTCTCTAACTTCAAAACATTGATGAAGGACTTTTCTGGGAGATGGGGAAAGACAGATTAGTTGCTGAGGCCAGTGTGGGCATAAAGCTTCCTAACAGTTGAGCTTAAATGTCAAAATAAAATATTGCAGATCCAGAAAGTATCTAGAAAGCAAGTACTGAAAACACTGTAGAAGCTTGGCATCTGTCGTTCTGACCGTAGCGGACAGGATATCAAGAGTACACGTCTCCATTTGCAACAAATGCGAATGTGTCACGTGATACTACTTTCACATCCTGTTCTCTAGCTTAAATACTCTTGGGTTTTGAACAGTAAGTTTCTTCAGAACAGCAGCAGCCCAAGATGAAGAAAACTCCGGTTGTTTAGTACTGTGACTGCTAATAAAGCTAAGGAAGCCCCCTTATGCTAAATCTTTACTTTTGGGGTTTTAAGTTAAAGCCCAGTAACTGGCCTCTTGAAGACGCTTTCTTGCACGCAGTTAGCGCGAATACTTGGCTTTTCACACGCGCATAAGTCTTCATTCTGCGATAAGATCGGTTGCATTCGGAACATTGAACGTGAATATTGAAATAGAGTGAAGGACCTTAAAATAGTATGAAACCCACATCCCCACCCAAACGCATACTTGATTTGAATATTCTATGGCTTTGGAAACACACCTGTAATCTCTCCATACCTAGAACTCTCTAACGCCTGAGTCCTGGTCAAAATGACCAGCATCTGCTTAATAAAATGCTAGACAAGCTATTTTGACATGACTCTCCATTTCAGTCGTATTAAGTTGAGAAGAAGCCTAATGTGATAGCAGCTGAACTAGGTGAGATA
>VYZQ01059088.1:22408-40356 GCA_013400655.1 Mystacornis crossleyi | reverse complement strand
ACAGTCCAGAACTCAGGACAGTACTCAGCAGAACTCAGCCCTGCTTATTTCATAGAATCACACAATCATAGAATGGCTTGGGTTGGAAAGGACCTTAAAGACCCTCTTTAAAGGACCTTAAACCCCCTGCCATGGGCAGAGACACTTTTTGCTAGATGAGGTTGCTCAGTGCCTTATCCGACCTGGCCTTGAACACTTCCAGGGATGGGGGCATCCACAACTTCTCTGGGCAACTTGTCCAGTGCCTTACCAGCCTCAAAAGTAAAGAATTTCTTCTGTATATATACACTACTGTACTTAGTTATTAGGATTGAATTTCTTGAGTGTTTTAGGTTTCACTGCAACATATTGTAATGATCACTGTGATGGTAGTGCCATAATGAGGACAATTAGCAACAAGGCTTACTAGCAGAGAAAAGAACCTTTGCTATTAATGCCTAACAATTTCCAGCAATAATAAACTTTATGAAAGTGTGAATACTTAGTCCCCTTACGCCATTGTCTTTGAAATGGTTACATTTCCTGTGACTATGCATGTGTAAGTGGAGTAAGATCAGAAAACCTTTGTTCCTTCAAGGGAGAAAAAACTATGACCACATGGTGCTTTTGCCTTAGAAGTGTTGCCCCACTTTGAATTCCAAGTAGCTTCTTTTTGGACCAAAATAGTTTATTCCCATGGAAACTCTGCATTTGCGCATTGCTACTCTGAGCCAAATCCTTTCAGGCTTTTGTCTCGAGGTACTCTGTCCTGTACAATTCTGATCATGTAGCCATAATCCTGTGCTTCGGTACATGCTTTTCCTTTCATCCCTAAAATGCATGGGTTTCACCTCAGTTATAAGAAGACCTAACAAATACATCTTCTGTCATGTCATTTATTTGTTTAATGGTCAGTGCAGCCCAGCAACAAATGTCAGACCTGTCACTCTTTGACTTTCAGGGAAGAAGCAGAAGTTCAACCTGTGGCACGTCAGGGATGGACAGAGAAGCATAGGCCTAATTAGAATTCTGTACGTGATTTTCATCCAGTTCATTTTTTAAATCTTGACAGGACAGTACTGTTTTCATAGGTCTCTGATCTGCAAGTCATAAGTGTCAAAATGTATCAGTGTTTTCTTCCTGTGTTGTGACTGGTAAATTTTTTTTTCTGCTTTTAGAAGAATAATGATCGTCCACTCAGTTGGATTAAAATATAAAGTCATCTGGGAATGCCAGGTCATTTTTTTTCCTGGAAAACTCCAGTTAAAAGGCTTTTTGATAAAGAATGAAGTTGATAATATCTCTGAAATATCTAGGAGCATTTTGTTTTGTTTTTTAAAATATTTTTTTAATATTTTATCATTTGGAGGTTAAGTTTTATTTATCTAGGAGGGTATGAGAAAAGAGCTTATTATGGCATCGTTTTGGGTGCAATTGTCTCTGGCCCCTGCAACTTGATCTTGGCAAAGGGATTTATCTGAGTACTGTACAGAGGCACTTGAGGTCATGGGGGATGTTTGTGTATTAAGTAATGAAACTCAACACGTGGACCTCCGGGGTATGACTGGTCTGCACTCACACATGCAGATGATGCAGAAGTGCTCACCCAGTGTTCTGCAGAGGCCTCCGTCAAGCCATGATGCCAAAAGCTCCTGGCTATGACTGGTGGCAAAAGGGGTCACTGAAGTAAGGCTTGGACTAAAAAGGTTGGTGGTCAGTGGTCTGCAGTATGCCATACTGAAGACTTTTGTAACACTTTTTATTCCCAGTTGAGTTGCTCACAGGAATGGCTCGTGCTGTCAGATGCACGGGGACAGTCCTGCACAGAGGTTTGGCAGGACCTGTTTAGTAATAAGTAGCAATAATTCCTTCTGACAAGGGGGAGGCTCCTGACAGGCTTGTTCAGAGACTGATGAATTGGTTTATTCAGCCTGTCCCCAGGAGAGAAGAGGACAGGAAGGCATCCCACTGGGAAACTACACAGCACGGTGCTGGTGGTGAGCCTGAGCTGGATGCCGCCTTTTGTCACAGATACCTCTACTCAAGACCACGGCCAAGCAAGAGAACGTGACAAGGGATAACAGTTTATCACCCATGTGGTGAAGCTGATAGAACTGTGCGTTAGCACTTAACGCTAAGTCAGCTGCTAAGAAAACAGCTGCATAGGTTTAAGATCTTATAGTCTCCTTGCTGATTGCTACTCTGCCAGAAGTAACTACTGCAGTGGGAAACCTGGCAGAAAGAGACACGTACCCATGCCTCTGCCATTCCCATCCACAGTCTGTCATCTTAGTGGAGACGCACGTTCTTTGGTACTGCCAGCTATCAGGTGTGTTGGGATTTCAGGGGATTTTGGTTTAAACTTTTTGAGCTGAGTTGAAACTAACACAGTTCATTCTGAAATTAATTTTAAATTAACTGCAAATCATGTGAAATAAGGCTCTTTGATTGTCAAATTAAATCCTCAGATTCATATCTAAATACTAAGACATGTGAGCAGTTGTGGAGATTTTTTTTCTTTATCATGGAATTATGAATTTGCAGACTGAAATAATGGGTTTTGGTACTGCGCCATCATAGATGCATGCTACTTGAATCTTTATTGCAGCAGATCAAATTCTTCTATGCAAATGGCAAAACTGAAATCCAAGAAAATTGCCTTCATTAAGGTATAAATGAAACCATTTGCCATACTTACAAAGACATTCCCAACCTGCTTTTGGCATAAAATGTGTCTTTTACAGCTTATCTCGGCACACACATCTTCTGCTCCTAATTATGAATGCCTTGGGGTGACACCAAGTAAGCAATAATTCCAGCTGCTCCTGACAAAAGAAGACACTGCTGCTCTGCATTATTTCTCTGATGAATGTATCTTCCCAATAAGCTGAAGCAGGCTTTGCATCAGCAACATCTGCAACAACAGGGAAAGTGGGTCAGGTATATTGATGGTTTGGAGAAGGAGAATGGATGAAGGAGGGTGTGAATGAATGTGAATCTACTTTTGCCTTCATATTTTCCTACAAATACCTCGCTAATTGATTCAGGTCCTCTGGTGGCAGCCACAGGGGAAGCTTTCAGTACAGAGTGCTTTATTTGGAGCTTCGGTAACTGAGGCTGAAAAACCTGACTCTGTTAGCGTTAGTAGTAATTCATTTTCTTGACTCATATGGGGACAGCATTTTTCCTTGCAATTCCTAAACAGGTTGAGGGCAGGATCTAGGTAGCACATTGATTATGCTGTTTGCCCTCAGCACTGCTCATTACTACTGGCTCTGGAATTGTGTATGTGACAATGACAGCTTTAGGTGAAAAAATATGAAAATAAGATGGCAAATTTTAGGAGGGAAGGGATTAAAATCTGCAGACAAAAGATTACAATCACCTAAAGAAAAAGGTAGATGGAGAGCATGTGCTGTTTTGAGCCTGGTGTTAACATACCAGGCAGCTGGACAGGAGGATGTATTGTGGAAATATCTGCAGTGCAAAGTTTGATTCCCTGGGGTAAAAAAGGACATGGTGGAAGCAGCAGCAGCTGCAGTCAGACTGAGAAATCTCTGCTTTTGCTGTTTATTTTAACAGCAATATTGAGCTTATGTTGTGTTGATGGCTCTGGAGACTGTCTAGCTTTCCTTTTGCTGCCTGGGCAGGGCGGGTTTGGAGCATGCTCCCTTTGAGCTCCACATTAAGCTAATGCATAATCTGTAAAGACCACCTCGAAGGAAGAAGAATCTTGAAGGGATCACCTCAGCCATCAAATACGGTCCTTTGTGTAGCAGGCAGCCCTGTGGTAAATGTTTAGTACAGGTAAGTCAACAGAAACACTACTCTGTGTATATCCCGGGAGCCACAGATCTTCCCCCAAACTCATAATAACAAAAGGCCATAATACAAAAGGCAGTAACACAAAAGCACACCAGACCACAGGAAAAAGGCAGAAGAGACTGGGGCACTGCTAGTGTGTTCAGACTCTAAAGTACCAAGAGAATTTGTCCTTTAAAGAAGTCTAGAATGTCCTACAAAGTAAACAATCCATCATGTTATTGATAGAGACCAAAACCTTCCAAGCCTTTCCCTCCAATCTACTTTGGAAGGATTTTTTGGCTTCATTCCTGGGGACCAGCTTAACCCTTGGTGCCTGAGCAAGATGCATCTTGATTTGGACAGTTGTTTATCTTCCATGTCCCTTCTAGTTTTTACTAGCTTCTGTCTTCTGAGACAGCTAATTAGATTCTGCATTAGTATTGAGGATTACGGATACAGTGACAGTGAGACACACTGGAAACTGGACACAGACTTTCAGATGTTTGACCATTAACCCAGTGTTAGAGAGATTGTGTCAAATCTTGTAAAAACAATATTCTGAAAATAAGCTAACCCTTTAAAAATTAAAAAAAAAATTTTTTTTTGTTTGTTTGTTTTTCTATTAGACCTTTCTGCAGGGTGAGGGAGAAACAGCTCATTAGAGACCAGCAAAAGAGTCTTGTAGGCTTGTTTTCCTGTGTTGTCACTCTCTGCGTCTATCTTATTTTTCTCTGTTGTTGTCTGTTGTAGCACAGATCAGATGGAAGATCTGTCCTTTCGTATACATTTTTTATAAATTAAACTCCTTCAGGTGGGACTGCTGTCAAATTAGGTTAACTTTTAGAGTCTGTCATACACAATGTCTGTAAAAATTACCCTTTGGGGTTTCAAGGCCACTAAGGGCCATATGCTTCTATCCTTTAAACAAAAGAGAAGAAAGCAGAAGTGCTGACATTGTAAACAAGAAACCAAGTGAAAGCTTCAGCACATTCTTTACACCAAGAGGTTGCACATAGCCCTCTGGAGCAGGACTCAGAGAAGAGGAGACTGTGAAAGAGGCATTAGTAGTTATGCTGTCCTTGGACAGAAAATGACACTGCAGCACACAAATCACTAGATAGTTCCCAAAGAGACAAACTCAACTCTGAGTTACAAACCTTTGAAAAGTCTCATGCACAGTTCCCAACAGGTGGAAAAGATTGGATTTATAATGCCTTAATACACCAAAAGTTCCCTATTCCTTTTAGTGCTGAGTAGAATCTGGAAACCCCCTGAATGCAGTCCTGTTATTTACCATTTTGCTGTAACATTTTTATTGAATATATTTTTTTCTTGGGCTGGTAAGGGAGAAATACTAATTAACTCCCTCCATTTTTGATAGCTTGCCTAATTATGAAACTAATTAGTGTCTGATTTTTATTGTTGTGAGAATTAGGATACTGAAAAAAGCCTTAGAGTAACAGAATGATAAATACAGGCTTTTCCTAATGATTCTGGACTGGGTCAGACATTTAGGTATTTCTTCACACGAACATATATGCTTTGGAAATGAAAAGAGAGTACTCTTTGGGATATTTCTCTTATTAAACCAGTTCTTAAAATTAGCCTCTGAGAAAATGAAAGCAATATAGTGTACAAGATGCTCAGGGCTGGGATTGTCAAGCGAAAAGTCCCGTTTGCTGTCAACAGAGGTTTTTTTGAAAACTCTAAATGGCACAGTTATTACATCCATTCTAGTACTAAGAATACCCAGGAATTTGTTTGACATCTCTAAAGAAACCAAGGCATCCAGAATGAAACAAAAGCCCTTTTTGTCACTGCCACTGTAAATGAACTGAGTCACAAATGACTAGGATTAAAAAATATATTCATGCATTTACAGAGAGGGGTCAAAAATAGTAGCGGTGTTGATTTTTGATGGCCAAACACTAATAAAAAGCAAATGGCCTTAAAGACTCATCTTGTAAAACTGGAAGTAATCTGAGATACCTAATTTTGCTACAGAAAGTCAATTTATATTAGGGGGCTATACTATTTATTGAGAAGTTCTAAACTATAGGGATTGACCTTTGAAGTGAAATCAAATAGCTACACGATTAGGAAGAATTATCTATGTCAATATATGTAGCTCTATTTTAAAAGGCAGTGTGCTGGTCTAATCCAGTGATTTAACACTTTTAAATACCAGTGGTAAGAGAATCTGTTTCAGTGGTTCTGCTGGTTTTTCTGTGTCTGAACTGCTACACTGATCCAGAAGTGTATCTAGACAAGCTTTTCAAAATGGGTTGCTTATGTGCAGGTGCAACACAGAGGATGTAAAATTACATATTTTGGTTCTAAGTTGCTCTTGGCATTAAATGTTTGAAGATGGTTATGATTCAGAAGGGAATGTAACTGGGTTTAATGTACTATAGTTGGTTGTGAAGTATATAATGTAATGGCATCTTTCTCCCTAAATGTGTTATATACTTCCCTGTACTGCTCTGTGTAAGTAGGTACTAAAAAATACGTTAAAATGATGTATTTTCTCTTTATTTAATTCTTAATAGTATGTGTATTCATACATCGTAGTTTACATGTTTGTCAGATATTCCTTATAGTTCAGCATATTTGTAAAGTGTTACTGGAGTCTTTTCTGAAACAAGGTGGAAGTTCATTTTACTTTTCTTTCCATTTCACTGCTGACTGGCCTTGTATTTTGTGACTCATTTGGCTCCATTCTTTCTACTGTGCTTGTAGAGTAAGTATTTGTATTCTTCCATTTTGTCAGGTGCAGAAGACTGTGCAGTGTCATCTCTACTATTTTTAATACAACTGGTTGAGTGAGCAATCACAGTTGGCATTTCTTTACGTGTGAAATGCAGAGAGACTGTCAGAGAAAAGATGTCTTGGCAAAGAATGCCATTGAAGTTTGAATGGATGACGTCTCAAGAGAAAATCAGTTCTAAATGATTAAATAAAGAAAAATATTATTTGGAATAATGACTCCTTCCTGCCTGAGCAGTCCAATACTGCACATCTCATGAAGGACTCTACATAACTGAAAGATCCAGGGTTTTAAAACACTTCCCTCAAGCTGAAATTGTTGGTTTTCAGCCAAGTTTTTATCTATTTTTCTTCCTAAAATTTCTCAAAACCATTGTGTGAATTGCTGTTTCCAAGAGACCAATTCACACAATCCTAATATCTAATAGTGCTCCCAAAGCATTTAATGGTGAAAGAAATAACAGTGCACAGGCTCCGGTTCAGCCCTTCAACTGTGAGTCTCTTTGCCAAAGTGAAAATGGTGCTGAAGACGGTCAAAATAACCTTTTATTCAAAATTCTTCTGTTCTTTCATGTTTACACACTGCCATTTCTACCTAGAAACTCCAGCTTCTTTTTAATTTATATAATGGTCATATTACAAAAGGCCACCAAAGGTGTCCATGTCAGAAGGATACAGTCCAGGATAAAAGTTGTGCTATACTCATTAAGTGCCACATCTTATATCAGTGCCTTCCCCAGGTAAACTTGTCCTAGGTTTGCCTCAGCTCCATCAGCAGAAACATCTGGCACTTTTCATGGTGTTTTCTTTGGAGGAAATGGTCTTCTGAGTCCTTGAGAAGCAGAAAGAGGGATTATAGTGTTTCAGCAACAAGAATTTGGCTTTCCTCCTAGTTAGGGGCTGGGACTTCCACTTCTTTTTTTGCCCTGTTATAATTTAAACTCACTGGCTCATTCCCAAGCTCACAGTGTGAAATTTACTCCATGTGCAGGGCACTGCTCTGGATGCAGGAGATGGAATCCTTGACCTCTCAGGAGTATAGTAGTTAACTTTGAGCAACACGTTGGTGCTGCTTTGACCTTCCTGTCCCCTATACTGGCTGCATGCAAGCTGTTTTCTTTAATCTAACAAAGGGGACTTTTCAAGTTATGTAAGAGCTGAGAATGCTAAGAGGAGTGACCTGCTTAGCATAATTCTTGGCCTGAGAGGTGCTTTTATTTCTTGTTTATCTCCTTTGATCTCAGAAAAGATGCTTTGTCATAAACTAACCTTTTTCTTTGCTAGAAAAAGGCTGCTGGAGAAATAACAAAAACAACAAATTTGCAAACATTACTGATATGTACTGTACAGTGTCCAGCTTCCAGTCATCTTTCTCTTGGTCTTAAGCTTGAATTTGCAAGGTCAGCTTGTTGCATATGTTGCCTATTTGCACCAGTGATACGGCTCAGTGTTGTGAAAGCTGTGTGAAAACCAGAAGCAGCAGGACAGACTCGAATTGCAGTTGAACGCGCGTCCACTGGAAGTAAGAGTTCCCTTTCTGCATGGGGACCTAGATATCAGAACTGTAGCTGTGCTTTTTAACCAAGTGTATACTCAGACAAAAAGGGCCGTTGAAATACTTAACTTCTGCCTGTGCTAGCATGAGAGAGCAGACACAGGCCAAAAGTGCCTTCCGGTTTCACATAGCTAATACTATGCTGAAGTTATGCCTTTCCCTATTGCTGCTCCATTTGTCCCGGAAGACTGAAAAGTAGCAAGCCACTTAACTGAGACCGGAGCTCTGATCTACATGCAGTATTTACATTATCTAAAACATGCTACCATTAAAAAACCCCTTTGTTCTGCGTGTGGGATGGTGACAGCTGTTTGCTTCTTGTCTGTTCCTAGTCTTTGTATCCCAGCCATGACATCAATTATTATAATCCCTGCATGCAGCAATTTCATTTTACCTCAGACTTCTTTATCCATAACAGGTGTTCGCACAATGAGACGAAATCATGCTCATTGCAGTGAAATTGTCCAAGGTCAAATCAGGTTTGAAGGTGGCTCAAAGAAGCTTTTTTTTTTGTCCTCAAATGCAGTTTCATGCTGCTTGGTGTACACTGTTTGTACACAGAATTCTACATTTTCCATGGAAGTGAGTGTTGGGAGTAATTTCATTTGCAGAACCCACAGGCTAGTTTTTTGCTAAATAACATTGCTCAGTGTGGTTCTGAAATTGCCTGCTGCTTTGCATCCTTTTTAAATGTTATGTGGTCCATGACTTGTTTTGCAGCAGGAAAGAATTCATGTAAAAATCTCTCTTGAATTGATATAAACTTCATTCTTTCCTGAAGTTTACAGAGATGGGAAGCTGAGGCACTAGCCCTCCTTAGCACGGTTACGTGCTCTGGAAGACAATGGAGATGTGCTTCTCTTATACTCTGGTATCTGTATCTGCTTCCAAATGGCTCCACACAATGAGCTGCACTGGATGAACTGCTAGACCTGTTTGAGTGCATTTCTTGGACTTGTGTTATCTTCTGGGGGCTGTGTGTTACAAAGGACATAAATCCTGATTCTAGAAACAATACTTGTGCCTTTTATTTTATGGGTTGCTAGTGTGAAAATTGCTGCCTTTGCTGCAAACATATTTCAGGGTGGCATGTACTCGGCCTGCTCAAAATTTCCCAGTTTTAATTTTTTTGGAAAACCACAAAGGATTAATTTTTTTTTAGGAGTGGAACAAACACGTAAGTTACTTTATTTGAAAAACTAGGTACATAGGGTTTTCTCAAGATTTTTGACACCTCAAAGTGTCATGATGATCTTTGCTAGAACATATATCTTTCCCAGAAAAGTATTTGATTAAAACATAGTGGGTGAAACAGTATGCCGATTCCCAAGTCTTGAGAGGTTCCTCCTCCTATGAGGTTTTAAATTCTTTCACCTCCCACCAAGATGAGCATTAGAGAAGGGGTATGACATGGTTTGCCAAGACGTGATTAAAGGACCATGTACAAGACATACCAGTTCAAAAATAGTGTTACGGTTTTGCGATCAGGCACCTTAGACAGTCTAATGTTTAATAGTACATGTTGCATCGCTGCTTTTATTAAACATGGGAATAATAACAGTTAGATCTGTAATTCTCATTATTGACTTGAATGAAAAACAGTTTTGAAAGGTTATAACCACACCTATTTGGATTACCCTACATTTTTTTTTTCCCCAAGAAAATACAGATGTGATTTACCAGATTTACATACACAGCATGGGTATATAAGCTGGGTCTATGAAAGACAAAAGACTTGCCAGCAAGTGCAGTAAGTTTCCATTTAAGCAGCAAGTGGGGATAAAACTAGTAGCATGAGATGGATGTCCAGTTGGATGTCCAGCCCAGGCCTGCAGTGGAATGGTGAGAAGACCTTCCAGTGCCTCTGACTCTTTCAGGCTGCTGTTTCCTGCTCATCCTGCCCCTGGCATCATCAGCAGGGACAGCACTGAGTCCTGGCATTTGTCATGTCCTTGCCCTGCTTCATAAGGATCCAGGGGATTTTGCTGTTTGTGAACTGCTCCCCATCTTTCCTCCACCCAGAGCCTTCATTATATACGTGACCTCTGGGCAGCTGCAGATGTGCTGTCCAAACGAACACGTGGCCTATTTATGTCTTGAGAGAATGACATTTGTTCACCTCTGATATGCAGAATATTATCTCCAGAAAGTGTCCTGTACTGCAGCTTAAATTCAGTATTCACAAATTCCTGCTGGCTTTGTTGTCTTTGCTGATGCCTTTCGGGTCCAAGCCTCAGCAGCTGATGTTCTGTGGCTTTGACATTCTGAACAATGTGTTTTGCCAGCCATCTAATGTCATATTGTTCCTTTGAAGGCATCAGATGCTGCAACTTGAGAACTTAACTACTTCTTCACTTTACTGTATAGGATGATCAGTCTTCACCTTTGGTTGGCCTCCAGCAGCACAGCAACATTATTCCTCTAGGTATCAAAAAGGTAATGAATGCCCTTCAACTCCTTAATGCTTTTTCTTCCCTGTCTCAGTTTCCTGTGCCAGGCTACTAATGTTTTGAGTTCCACAGGTGATGTTGATACCAATGGAGGTAACCATGACACTTCAGTTATTGATGCCCCAGGATCTGGATCTGATTTTCACAAGCTCAGGGATCCTGCAGCNTTTTTTTTTTTTTTTTTTTTTTTTTTTTTTTTTTCCTTCATTCTAAAAATGGACCCCACAGCTTCTTCTTGGGAAAAACAGAGGAGGGGCTGAGGCCCTATTTTATGCATCTTCCAGGTTAGATTTGCAGAGTATACAGTAATTTTAAAAGCTTCCATCTTTAAGACCATCTAAGGGCGCTGGCATTTTTCTAAATAATTTCTAAACGGCAGAACTAATCACATGGTATTAGAGTTTACATACCAGTCTTAGATATTACAAAACCTTTGAGCCTCTTTTGGATAAAATTAAGTTTTTTTTTGTTTGGACAGCACCCTTGTTTTGAATTTTAGGGTAGTGGATTTGAAAAAAAAATTTATATGTTATCTCCAAAATGAACTTTGCCTCTTCAACACAAATCTTTCTTCCTTTAGTATGGAATGAATTGTTATTCTACTCTTCTGTGTTAAATCTTTGTTTACAGCCATTGGAGTTCTGCATGGTTTAGAGGAGGTTCCTTACCTGTTGAAAAGGTTTTGTGCTCAGAGAATAAACTTCAGGCAGGGGGACAGCTGATGAGATCAGAAAGGCCACTGAGGCTATTCAGCTTTGTAATATCAGCAGGTATATGTTGTAACTTTGCCATATCAGCTTGGTAAGCAGAAGAGAGAAGATGCGAGTTCACATCCTGGCAAATACAACAATTTAAGAAGAATGTTAGTTCATTAATATTTAAATGCAGTTCTCAATAGTTTATGTGCAACACAATTCAGTTGTGTGGTCCTGGCTGCTTTCAGAGAGGTAGGCATTACTTGTCGTGTCAAACCTTTTAGTCTCCACTGCATACCACAGTTCATTATGGGGGATCATAGCTTCAGGTGAGGTAACTTGATTCATTTATGCACATGCTGGGCAAGAAATTCGTAAATATTTAAAACTGATGTATATTTACTAGTGTAATATTGCATATTGAATTAGTTGTCTGGTTTGCCTGTCAGCATTTCAAAGTTTTTGTTTAATTATCATGTTACCTAAGTCTGATGGCCAGTGTTTTTAATGGATTCATGCTTCTGCCCTTTACTTCAGCTTCCCCTTAAGCCCTTCTGAGCTCCTTTTTGACCCAAATGAATTGAAGTCTTGCCAGCTTAGTGCACAGACAGATGGAAATAGGTGACTAATGTTGATTGTCTTTTGGTATTTCATATTCTGCTTGCCAAGAATGTCTTATGTACTGCGATCATTTAGAATCCTACACACTCAGGGTAGTCATGTTTTTCAGACTGATTGCAGTCAGTTGACAAAGAATATCATCTTGAGCAGATGCTCACCAGTAGCCACCCCTTCTTACAATTACTTAACATAAGAAGAAAAAATTAAATAGGACACAGAGGACCATTTAGTCATATGGTCTGATCTTCTCTGTATTCTGTG
The DNA here is from genome assembly GCA_013400655.1 of Mystacornis crossleyi. Taxonomy (NCBI): domain Eukaryota; kingdom Metazoa; phylum Chordata; class Aves; order Passeriformes; family Timaliidae; genus Mystacornis; species Mystacornis crossleyi. Next base: position 28,225 of record VYZQ01059088.1, on the reverse strand, counting down.
TTATTAGATTTCACACATGTACAAGCAGTGACAGCAGTAGCCTGCATTTGGCTAAAAAGCTGTCTTCCAGAAAGGCATCTTGTCCTGGTTGAGGGATATAAAACCATTAAAAATTTCTTGGTGCCTTTATTAGCTGTTCAAGTGATGTGTTGTCACCTTAAGAAGAAAAATTTTGAGCTATGTTTGAATTTGTCTGACTTCAGTTTCTACCACAGCTTCTTGTTATGCCGTTCTCCACTAGATTAAAGAGCCCTTCAGAATCCAGTATTTTTCTTCTGCATCGAGGTACTTATGTGCTGTAATCAAGTCAATCTTTTTGATATGATAAACAGATTGTGCTCTTTAAGTCTCACTTAGCAGCATTTTTCTTCAACTCTCAAATCACATTTTCAGCTCTTAATCTGCCCCCTCTCCTATTTTTCGACTTTTTTTTCAAAACATGGGCAGGAACACAGTATGCAAGATTGGTCTTATTGGTGTTATATCCAGAGATAAAGCTACTTTCTACACCCTTGATGCAGGTTAATCCTTCCTTTTAGCAATGTCACAGTCAGTGTTTAGGATGAGTTGGTGACTACAACCCCTAAATCGTTTCCAGCGAGTGCCATCACTCTCTCAGTACGCAACACCTGCAATCCTTCAAGCTTATTACAGGGATTTAGCTAAAGTAGATGCATTTTTTTTGACAAGGTCCAGTTTGCCACTCAGTTTAGACTATGTCACTTGGTTGCTTGGTACCTTTACCATTTTTCTCCTTTAGGGGTCATTTTCAGAGAAACATAACCATTCAAAGAAGGTTCCTTTACTTGCAGTTACTTTTTGTCATCAGTTATTTAGGCAAGGCCTACTCAATTTAACATCTGCTTTAATGATATCATGAGGTACCACATTTTCTTTCAGACTTAAAATCCAAACCATCCTTATGCATGTAACCAAACATGCAATCTCTTCGAAAAATGAATCTAGAGAAGTTTGATTAGACCTGGTCTTTGTAAAAAAGACTGGAATTATTTCTATTAATTACTTTGAAATATTTTAAAATTAAATGTTACTCCCTTTATTATTTAGGATGTCAGTGTTGGCCTGTATTTTCCTCTCATTTTACTTGCTCCTTTTTGACTACTGGTAAAAGATTAACATCCCTTTGGAATTTCACAAATCATGATTCTTATCTTTCTTAATTACTAGCAGGTTGGAGCAGTTCTTTATAATCCCCTTGAGATCCACCTACTTGTTTCTCTTGTAGCACAAAAGTACTTAAAGAACATTTTACATTTTACACATCAGCACAAAACCACTTAGGAACTACATTTATGACATGGGCCAGTATCATCACTGGATTTTGTTATGTTCCTAACACTCTTTAAATGTCCTGTTTTCTTTAGTTATTACAAGTATTACATGGATATTTTTTCTTGCCTATTAACTTATCAATTTCTGATATTGTAACTTGTAATTTATAGCAACTGTAATTTCTATATTTTCTCTTTGTTTTCCATTTTCTTTCTGACTGCCACCTTTGAGTTTTTATGGTAAAGTTACTGCCTTCTGTGATTGCAAAGTCATAGTCTTTCGGCCATTTAATAGAGGCTTTATGAGAGTCCCTCTTTCGGCGTTCACACTAACTATGTTTTTCCTTGTCAGCTGTCCCTAATGTTTGTCTCAGTTTGGGGAAATGAGCTCTTCTGAAGCAGCACAAATACATAGTTTTGATTGGGTCTGTCTTTCATTTACCCATGATGAATACAATCAGACCACAATTGCTTGTTCCCAGGCAACTACGAACTCTTAATTTAGTGATATCAATCACTTTTATCTATCACAATGCAGTTCAAATACTTATCTCTTCCAGTGCAGGATATCTACTGGGCTACAAAATTACCTTCTCCAACTGTACAAGTTATTAATGGCTTGGTAGAATCTGCTATTAAGCTACAAAAGGGCTACACTTGTTTCCCCACAAAAAAGAAAAATTAGGATACTACATGTGAATAGATGTTTAATTCACATGCCAGTATTTCACTACTTCCCAACATATTTGTCAAACTTTAATCAGGATTGAATTTTAAGGGAAGCCATAAAATTTTGGGGGCGTTGGTAGTTAATTTTTGGATACTTCCAGACCTTCCTGTGACAACAGCACTCAAAAACAAAGCTTGTTTACCTTTTTCTTTTAAAAGGTAGTAATTGGGAGGAAATTTATTTTAAGAGGTAGTAATTAGGAGGAAATAAAGGGATGAGAATTAAGAAGGCCTATGTTGTGCTGAACGGGGCAGGTGTCCTGGGATAAACTGGAACAGGGATGCCAGCCACAACTCATCCAGAGCCCTTAAAACCTGGTCTGTTCAGCTTGGAGAAGAGTAGAATGAGGGAGGACCTCATTGCAGTCTACAGCTTACTCGTGGGGGGAAGCACAGGGGAAGACACTGATCTCTTCTCTGGTGCCCAGTGACAGAACCCGAGGGAATGGCCTGAAGCTGTGTCAGGGGAGGTTTAGGTTGGATATTAGAAAAAGGTTTTTCATCCAGAGCATGGCTGGGCACTGGAACAGGCTCCCCAGGGAAGTGGTCACAGCACCAAGCCTGACAGAGCTCAAGAAGCTTTTGGACAATGCTCTTGTGCGCATGGTGTGATTCTTGGGGATGTCCTGGGCAGCGGTAAGAGTCGGACCTGACGATCCTTGTGGGTCCCTTCCAACTCAGAATCTTCTGTGATTCCGCGAAAATTGCCCTCGGTGGGCGCCGGTGCCCGGCCGGGCTGCTGGCAGCGGGCTGGCGAGCCCTGCTCAGGGCTGCCTGCCTGCGAGGGAGCCACGCATCCCCGGCGAGGCACCGGGTCAGGCTTTAGAGGCAGCGAAACCAACCCGTTATCACAAGCAGCGACTGACACGACCCCCCGATTCGGCAGTGAAGGCAGCCCCCGGGCATGAAGCCCCCCAGCTCCCGCTGTACCGCGGCCCTCGCTGGCGGCCGGGCCGGGCCGCCCTGCCCCGCGGGAGGGGCGGCGGCGGCCCGGCGGTGCCGAGGGTATTTATAGCGGCCCCGGCAGCCCGGGCGGCGCGGAGGCTGCGGGCGCGGCAGCGGTCAGGGCACAGCGAGAGCGGCCCCGCTCCTCCTCGGTCCCAGCGCGACGCCGAGATGGAGGGTAAACGCTGGCGGGGCACCGCCGCCTTGTCCCTCCTCCGTCCCCGCTTCGGCCGGGCTGCGGGCGGAGGGGCTCGGGAGAGGCTGGGAGGAGGGAAGCGGCTCGCTCTCTGCCCCGCTCGGGGCTCTTAACCTTTTCCTCGTCCTGCGGGGGCTCCTGTAGCCTGCCCATCACGGGTATGCCCGGGCTTGGCGAGGAGAGGGGCCTCGGGGCAAGAGGAAAGAAGCAGGGTCGGTTCGCAGCCCAGGTGTAGGGCTGCCTGCTGGGGATCTACCTGTAACCTCCTTTCGTTACAGCGCAGCAGTAGCATAGCCAGGATGGTTTAATAAGATACGGAGTTTGCAACAGTTGTCATAAAAACATTGCAGAACAGTATTTTTTGTTGAAATAAGTGATTTTTAAAAAGGTTAATTAAAGGGGTGTCTTTATTTTAAATTTAAATTTTTTTTTCATCAGGCACCAGAATAATATAGTGATATATAGCAGTATAGTGATTTGCTTTGGAACAAAAGGTCTCAGTAAGGGAGAAGTTAATCCTGTTTTATAAATGTGTTATCAAGTTCTTTACCCATATGAAGAGGAAGGCCTTGCATCATAAATGAAAAGTAAAAGTTGACCATATGTTTATGAAAGTTGGGACTGTGGATGAACTATGGCTAATACAATAATGATGCTGCTGGTGGAGCTTAGAAAATGCAGAGATTAAATTTGCAAGGTTAAGAAACAAGGAAGTCCTTAGTCTTGTGAATGGAAGCTGATTGCTAAGTCAGAAAATAGTAAAAGTGTTTGCAGATGGCTCTCCCCTCTCCCACAGGATCAATATTCTTGATAAGAATTTCTTCACTTATCTCAAATTGTGAATCTCTTATGAAAACTGTCAAAAAAGGCTTGAGACCAAATAAGTTTCTTTTATATTTTACCCTCAACATGGATGAAACAGCGAAAAAGCTTTTATTCCCAGGTTGAGAAGTCCCCTCTTACATTCATGGGTGATCCAAATTATTAGCACTGTAGTGGTCAAGAAATCTCTGAACAAAATCATATATTTGAAAGAAAACTCCAGAAACTTAATATTTTAAAAACAGTGGATCCCTTTTGTTTTATTTGATGTAAATTGAATGAGCATTGTAAAATTACATGACAGTTCTGGTGTGTAGTAAATAAGTTCTGGTGCTCATAGTAGTTTAAGGCTGTACTGTAAGGACAGCTGTACTACGTGAGTAGCAGGGGCAGTACTGTATGAGTGACAGGAGCTCCAAAAGTCGTTTGCTTCAGATGCAGCTTATATTTATATCTTCTGCCAAAACAACATCAAACATATGCTGCCAGCAGTCACTAAGACTGAGATCCTGGTGGTTTAGCTGGGTAGTAGTGTTCTTGTTCTAATATTGCCTGTTGTACGCTACCAAAAGTCGTAATTTCCTTCCTAATTTCCTCCCCAAACCATTGGCTTGTGCTGGTAAAACAGAAAGTGCCTAATGGTAATGTGATCTCCACCCTTGTTGCTGCAGGTTTTCCAGTCTCTCTACCTTATTCATGAGTAGCATCTGTTATTTCTCTGCGCTTTCCCTCTCGTGAGGCATTCTTTACTCTCACAGACCTCTCTCCTTTGTCTTTGGTGATATGCTGTGTTTTCTGCCAGGTTCTATCTGGTGAATGAACTTCACTTAAGTGGGATGGTGAATGAAGTTAGGCTGCATTGTAGCCTTCCCTATAAGCTCAAGTTATTGTAGAAATTTGGCTCTGTGGTTCTTGAGGTTGTACAACTTTGCTGCCTGCTAAAATATATATATATATATTTTTAAATAAGCAAATGTGAGTCCATTGTTAAAACCAGACCTTTTGGGCAGATGGGTGGAGTTCTCCTTTCAGTACTGATATTTTGTGCTCTTAGCTTTTAAAGTTCTATTGAAAAGCATCTGGGAGAGAAACCGAAAGCACCTGCCTGTTGCAGCGCTAGCATTGTGTTTGCTTTGCACAGCTGGAGCAGCTGGCGAAGCGGGCAGAGTTGGAGTGGAGACTTGGATGTGCGGAGTTAACACTTGCAGTAGCTGCTGTGGTGAGCACAGTGGGAGCACTCTGAGGGTGACACTCTGGGTTCTTTTCCTTGGTGTTTTCCTTTTTTTCCCTTTTCTTTTTAAACCTCCTCCATGTATCTGAAAGTGACCACTTGAATTTCATCTTGCTGATGGCTAGTTGAGCCTAATTTCTCTCAGACATCACCACTGTTCACAAGGGAAGCCTTAATGACTATGCAGGCATGAGTANGTGCGCATGGTGTGATTCTTGGGGATGTCCTGGGCAGCGGTAAGAGTCGGACCTGACGATCCTTGTGGGTCCCTTCCAACTCAGAATCTTCTGTGATTCCGCGAAAATTGCCCTCGGTGGGCGCCGGTGCCCGGCCGGGCTGCTGGCAGCGGGCTGGCGAGCCCTGCTCAGGGCTGCCTGCCTGCGAGGGAGCCACGCATCCCCGGCGAGGCACCGGGTCAGGCTTTAGAGGCAGCGAAACCAACCCGTTATCACAAGCAGCGACTGACACGACCCCCCGATTCGGCAGTGAAGGCAGCCCCCGGGCATGAAGCCCCCCAGCTCCCGCTGTACCGCGGCCCTCGCTGGCGGCCGGGCCGGGCCGCCCTGCCCCGCGGGAGGGGCGGCGGCGGCCCGGCGGTGCCG
>VYZQ01059088.1:0-12126 GCA_013400655.1 Mystacornis crossleyi | reverse complement strand
GATCTTTCTCAGGTGGGGGAGCAGAGACATCTGGAGATTTAGAACTGGAAAAAAAGAGGTGGGGTAGAGTGCTTGAGATTCATTGCTCTCCTGGCGTTTGGAGGGAGCAGCAGAAAGATACAGGAAATAAAGCTGAAAGTTATTTCATGAAATAGAGGGAGCAGAGGGATGGCTTGTGGAGGGAAATATTTTCAGCTGAGAAAAATGCCCATTATCTTTCACTGTGTTTCTATTTATCCAGCTGTAACATGTTCTAAGCCAGAATTGTATTTTCCTTTGTGTTTGGAAGGTCCCTTGCATGGTTTTGTATGCTAGAGAAAGCAGTAGATACAAGTAGGCTAATATTGCCTACAGAATAACAGTCTATGTTTGAAGTAATGTCTCATTTTTTTGTCTGTAAAAATTCTTCCCCCAAAATCTAAGATTTTTGTACATGTAAAAAGTCCATGTGAGTTTTTTAAGTTGATTAAATCTCCAGCAGTGAAAGAATATTTTTTTAGTTTATTATTTAGTTAGCTTTGCTTTAATGATGTGTTATTTCTCTTACAGTTGGTGTTTGCAAGCAGGAGATGCTCCAGAAGAAGAATGCTGTTTTGGTGGATGGGGTCATCCTAAATGGTCCAATAATGGACTCAAAAGCAGGAGAGAAGTTTGTGGAAGAGGCCTGTAAGATTATAATGGAAGAAGTTGTCCAGAAAGCGGATGATGTAACAGAAAAGGTAAAGCCATATAGTGTTGTTGAGAATTTGCAGTGAAGATAATGAACAATAAATCAATTTTTTAAAAGCTATGTTTTATTGCACTCTAAGTAGCCTGAAAATTGCTTCTAGTCTGTGCCTGGCTCCAAAATAAAATGTCAGCCTTACAAATTAATAAAGAATATATTATAAAACATTCCAATAACATAATTAGCATACATATCTGCCAGAAATTGATGGTGCTTTTTTATCTCGGAATACAATGGCCATTTTCTTTGAGATCACAAATGGCTGTAGTGTTTTTCATGTTTGGGGTGGAGTTGTGTTATTTGCTCCTCAGGGGCACTGGTGTTGGAGAAGGAAGAAAGTAGATGTGTACCACAATAGTAGATGTGAAAGGACAACATTATAAGATTGCTGTGGGTTCTGCAGAACCTGCTTAAGAGGCTGTATGGGAAGAGGTCCTGAAAATAAATCATGCTTGCCTTTGGGCATACACTGCTTGCTCCCACCCCTTGGCAGAATGGCATCTGAAAATGCTTTGATTACAAATCCTTAGCCAAGGACAGAATTTGAGCTTTCTTTTCTGCCTTTTCAGGCCTCTTTCTTTTCTGCCTTTCTGCACTTCCCACTCTAATGTTTATGGTTGAGCGTTGCCCAAGATATGATAAAACCAACATCCCACGAGGCCAGTTCACCGGGTATATTTTCTGGTGGCATGCTACTCTGCCATGGGAAGTTTTGTGAAAGCAGTGCTGAATGGGGTGATTACCTTGTACCTCTATAAGCTCTTGCTCCTGGCTAAGCTGTTCACTGATGGTGCCTGCCCTGCTCCCCATCACTAGGTCTGTGAATGGCAAGCCCCCGAAACGCTTAAGCAGATTCTTGATCTGGAAATGAGGGACACCGGAGAATGCCATCAGAAGATCCTGCAGCTCTGCCGTGATGTTATAAAATACAGCGTCAAAACCAGTAGGAATGGGATTTTAAGCACAGTTGTTCTGCATGCTAACTTAGAAAGATGGGATAATGTTTACAAAGCTCTGTCACCTTTCAGGGAACTGGGAGTGTGAATGTTTGTTTCCCTCCTGCCTATATAAGTATGCAAACAATTGTTTGGCGGAATTCTGGTCACCATAGGTTTGACTAAAATACGTAATAATGGCAAAATAATCAAAAAGTAATGAAGGTAATGCCATTAGCATTAATAGTAGATTCTGTCATTTTGAAGTCTTGGGAAAGTCAGCTAGACAAAGGATATAACAGTCTAGCAAAATAGGCAAGAGAAGGACCTTTGTGTGTGATTTCCTGCTGTCTGAGTAATGAGATCTGGAGCCACCATCATTGCCCTCATATGTTCTTAGTGATGATTACCCTCCATTTATTATTGTTCTATTTGAGCAATAGTCTTGTAGGGTGTTAATTTGCTGATAGGCAGTAATTCCTGTTCCAGACACCATGAGAAGAGAGCCTGCAGTGTTTCAGAGACAGTATGCCACAGCTCTGCAGGATTAGTTCTCTACAGCTAACCTTTCTGCAGCATGTGCAGGGTAATTCAATCTTGGTGAAAAGGGATGAACAACATCTGTTCAGGAAATAGCACTGTGAATCAGTAGCTCAGGATTTCAGATGTTGTATGGCTTAGGCTGTATTTTGTTAAGTAAGAAAGACATTTGATATAGTTAGTTGAGCATTTCCAGGCTGCATTGCCTGCTAAAATCACTGTTGCTGCAGAGAAAAACTGTAAAATAATTTTGAGAAGGAACCTATGCCTTTGAAAACCATAGAAGAGTAATACTGATCAGTTATACTGATCTACAGGGGGAGTGTACTAATAATATGCAGATATAATTACTGAGTTACTGGAAGATGTGCTGTTTATCTTACTTTTGCAAATTGCCTTTAGATTATAATTTGTTACACTATGTCACCTTAGAAAGGATGTCGTATATAAAAATGTGCTGTGCAAATAGTCTTTAATTTAAGTATAGACATTCATTGAAGCTCCAGATGTAATATAAGTGGGGCCATACTCTCTACCTGGTTTTGCATGTAAAAATGCTGTGCTATGGATTAAAATTTAGGTGGCGATCCCTCTGTTGAACTGTGTTGTTTTATAGGCAGCAGTAGTTCAGAATTTTGTCAAAATTAGTCATATATCAGTGTTTCAAGTCAGGTAAACAAATTCTCTTAGCTTCTCGTTCATTTTAAATGTGCAGCAAAATTTTCCAAGCTGTTAGACTGCCTCTCTCTCTCCATGTTGAGACTTTGGTGGGAGAAAAGGCACAGCTGCCTGGGATCAGCAGGTTCCTGTACTCAACTGCTTAGCAAAATTTGGCTGAGCATTGATTGTGGCCTCTCAAAACCACTGTTTAAAGCCACTATATATACTCAATTGTCAATCCCTTTTATTTTTTTGATTTGTAAAACTTGTGAGCAACTCACATTCATTCTGCACACCACTTGCATTTCTCAAGCTGTGTTTTGAGGTTTGAAAGTGCTTATTGAATGTACTTTCAAAGGAATGTCTAACTTAAGGACAGTAAATCCAGAGAATACTGAGAAAATGGAGTGAATTGTGGTTTGCAATGATCAGCATTCAACTGAGAGAGACTGTAATGTGTTCTCTTTTCTGGTATATCTTATCACTTGCTTTTCATCTGTATTTTCAGATCATCCAAGATTTTTCAATCAACTGTATGCTGGAATAGATTATTACTCGTTAGTGGCTCGTTTCATTACAGAAGCACTGAACCCCAGTGTGTAAGTGTGGTTCTTTGTTCTCTTGATGATGAACTAGCATGCTTTGCAGAATAACAGCTTTTTTTGCTTCCTTGCTTCTGATTTGTGTTTTCAGTGTTACAGAAGAGGTAGGAATTGTGCAAGACTTTGGGAGGGAAAATGGGCTGATTCAATTGGCTGAAGATGGGGTTTAAGAGGAGAGATTTTTTTTTTCAGTGCTGTTAAACCTAGACTTTTATCTTAGTACATAAAAATGAATTAATCAGACTTAGTTGTTCATTCCTTTGAGGTGTTCTGCACAGAGTTGAATGCGAACAGTTACCTGTCTACTGTTTCCTTGCAAATGTAAAGATGGAATTAAACCTGTGACCTATATGAAGATCAAACTCTGGTGTATTACTTTGAGAGTGGAAGTGTCAATGAGATGCTGCCAGAAACTAAGCAATTGCTCTAGTGGATCAGATCCCTAATATGTTTAGTTTAGAGTCCTACTGCTGGTGGTGATCAGCTGTTGATAGATTAGAGAAGGGTTCAAGAAGCCTTTATCTCGTTTTACCAATACTCTGTGCCATGAGTTCTGTAGTTTTAATACGATTTACCCTGCTGTTATTTCTCTTTAGATACACATATGAGGTATCCCCTGTGTTTTTGTTGGTGGAAGAAGCAGTCATCAAGAAAATGATTGAATTCATAGGCTGGGAAGAAGGGGATGGTATATTTAACCCAGGTAGGAACAGTCAGACCTCAAGCTGAGGCTTTAAAAATTAATGCCTAATACCATTAATTCTATGGAGATTAGAGTTTATTTATTTGTTTAATCTAGTATCATCACATGTGTTTCTGGTAATAAGTCGGTGATTCTGACCAGTGAATGAATGAAAAAAGTTCTACATTAAATATAATTATATGGAAGTTAATTGTTTTTAGCTGATGCCCTTCCTGACCTTATTAACAATACCAACAGCCTCACTGGAATGAGTCAGCTGACACACAGGGAGCTGATTTATGTGCTAGACACCAACCCACAGTGCCTGAGGGCATAGATAGGTGTATCCTGCCTATGAACTGTGGGAGTAAGAGTTTACATGATCTTCACTCCTTCAAATTTCCATAATTTTATTAAATGTTATGGTAAGGCCAAACAGATATTTCTTAAGTTGCTTGATAAGCTGTGTTTTTCAAATGTTCTGTAAGACGGTGTTCCAGCCCACTGCATTGAAATAATGAAGCATAATGGTGATATTTCACAGATTGTTCAGATAACAAATAATTAGGCTAGATGTGAAGCTTTTATATCTATTTTGGGGGTGAAAAGAGAGATTGAATGAGTACATGAGTTTAAACTCCCCCTCTAAAACTGAAACAAAGTCAGTAATTCTAGCCTACACATGAGTGGTAGAAAAATAAAAAAGCTAAAATTCCCTATTTCTCTGATATATTAATGGTATGGATTTTTTTTTCACATCAAATTTGATGTGTATTTTTGGTAGAAGCCTTACTTTTACAGAAGAGTTTCTGGCTTAAAACTTAGTGATCTGGTGAGAGAAGGTAAAATAGTCCTTTTTTGGTTCTAGTTTTATGTAAGGGTTTTTCTTACTGCTTTGGTTTTGTTCTTCTAGGTGAATGAAACTTGTCCTGAGTGAATAAACCTTGTCCAGATCTTATCTGTCAGGTCTTTCAGTTCCCACTCACTGTGTTTGTTTCTGTTTGTTTGTTTGTTTGGTTTTGTTTTGTTTTTGTTTTTTTTTTTTTCCAAAGACCTTTTTCTCCCATGGTCCTCTGAGGCCTGGTTGCCCAAGAGATCTCCAAGGCTCTGAGCTTGGTGCAGGCAGCTGAGCTTGCACTGCTTTGGTGTAGAGGGGGAGGTGCTGTGGCAGGGTGTCCTCTGTCAGGAAGAACTGCTTGGCCACAGCTCTTATTTCTCAGGAAATATCCCCAAAGAGTATTCAAACAGGCTCTGTTTCCATGCCTGCTGCAGAGCCCAAGGTTCATTTTATGTATGTAGCCTTCAGGGGAGGAAATAAACTCTGATGGATGCATCACTAGGATACCTGCGGGGTTTATTTTTCCCTTAATAGGTCAAGCGCTCAGATGCAGGAAAAGTACTCATACTGTGGCTAATACAATATTTGTATGTCTCTTTTTGCAGGTGGCTCTGTTTCTAATATGTATGCTATGAACTTAGCAAGATACAAATTTTGTCCTGAGATAAAGGAGAAAGGGCTTTCAGGTCTGCCAAGACTAGTTCTGTTTGCTTCAGAAGAGGTAAGACAAAAACAAAGAAAAGCCTTTTGAACTTATATTTTTCAATAGCTGCAAAATGATACCATTTGCATATCTGATGGGGCACTGGTACCATAACTCTGATATGAGTGTGTGATGTGGAATATTGGAGCTAAGTGGAGAAGTCTGATGGTGCATTCCCCTGCAGAAGCTTTCTTGCTTTCAGAAAACAAACACAGATGTTCCTGCTTTGAAAACTGCTGATATAAGAATAGGTTGTACCTGGGGCAAACCTGAAGCAGAATGCATGTGCTGTATTGTGGAGGTCTGCAGCATTTGATTTCCCACAACATACAGTCTAGCAGGAACTGTAGGTAGGTTTTGGATGTCAAAGGTTTTTTTCTGCATGTTTAATTTGTACTAAACTAGGTACTTGTGGACCTGTGAGATGGCTCTCTGCAGCTCCCCCTCTGCCCTATGTCTGAATACAGATTGGTTGTGGTACAGAGTCAAATCCACCATATGCCTCTCAGAAAAAAAAATGCTGGACCTTTAGGCATTTTTTCTTTAAATAATTGAAAATATGTGGCTAGTTTTTAAAGTTTTTGAATAATATCAGTCTAAAATGCCTGTGGGAAATTGAGTTACATTCATACATTTATTCTGAAGGTAGGTTTTAGAGGCTTTTTTCTCTTCCCTGTCCATTCAATTTTAGGAGTTTATCATTCGATTAGTGCAGAGTTGTTACTAATTCTAACTCTACTGTATAAAGGCCCCAGTGGAAGCCTGTACAGAACCTTGTTATATTAGAAAATATAGAGTTACTAGAATAATTCTAGCTCAGATGTCTATGCTCTAAACAGTTTCCAGTGTAAATAGATGAGGGGCTTATTTTGAAGAAGGCTGAGGGATGAAGGCATTGTATAAGTTGTCTAAGATAACACATATCTTTTGGAACTGAGCCCACATGTCTTAAATAAAGGTGTGTGGTTTGATTCCCCGCCCCACCCCCGACCAAAATACATTTCCTTGTTTGTTTTCTTTCTTTTTTCCCTGAAAAGCGTGTATATGAAATGACAAGCCAGTTCATACTTAATCTTCACGTTACATCTTCAAAATAGTTAAGGAGGAAAAAATAAGTTTGAAGCAAGTTCCCTGAATGCTTTTGAAGTGAAGTAACATTTTATTTCATTGCATGGTTTAACTACAACATATTTCTTACTCTGAAATAAGCAAAAATTTTAATTTCATGTCAAAAGATGGAGCACTCCCTGGTCCTGGGGGGTCCGGACCCAGCTAACTAAGGGACCCCGGGGGAGCAGAGAGTCTGAGAACAAAAGACAAAGGCCTTTTAGGATGCTCCCTCCTCAGCTAGTTCCTTGGAGGTCTTTATTGGACCCGCACCAGAAGGAAAGAGAGAGAGGGGGGGTTCAAGGTGGTCTTTTTAAGTGCAGGGAATGTTTGGGAGGAAGCCGAGGGCCAGGCTTGCCTACGTAAGGGAAAGGGAGCCCTGTCAGGGGAGAGGGCCGAGCAGGGGATGCAGTGTTAATACAGAGATAATATTGTTCAGTGCATTACTGACTAACTACTTGTGCATTACAACAAAAAGAAATTTGAATTGACTTCCAGAATAAATTTCTTTTTGTCTTTGCTTCACCAGGAAAACCAAAACCATAAAATATAGAGCTGACCAGGAAAAATAAATTGGTAAATTATTTGTAAGGCCATGCCTTTGGTCTCTGATACTAGTTTGATTCACACAACTAGTCCTTAGTACTCCATAATCACTTACTGTATAACTGATGCTTTTAATAGCTAGATAATGTGACTGTTTTCTAAGATCACTCATGTTTATTCATTGTTATGAGAGAGGAAAAGGGCATATTCATTTATATTTATTTTATATTCACCTGTACTGAGTCCAAGGTACATGACCTTTTGGAAACTTTTGTTTAGATATGCCATATTGAGAATTTGTGTAATCAGTAGTCCCCACTTGAGATAAGTACAGAAGTGCTGGTGTCATACAATCTCAGTTTTTTAATTATTGTTTTTATTTTGAGTCTTATTTGACATTTTGCACTTTTGAATCACAGAACTGAGGAAGCATTTAGGTTGGGCAAGACCTCTAAGACCAGCAGTTCAACCTTTGACTGATTACCACCTTGTCAACAAGACCATGGCACTAAAGGCCATGTCCGGTTGTTTCTTGAACACCTCCAGGGATGGTGACTTCATCACCTCTGTGGGCAAACTTCCAATGCTTAACCTTTCGTGTGATGAGATTCTTATTGTCCAACTTGAACCTCCCGTGGCACAACTTAAAGCTGTGTCCTCTCATCCTGTTGCTGTTTGCCTGGGAGAAGAGCCCGACCCCGACCTGACTACACCCTCCTTTCAGGCAGTTGTGGAGAGTGATAAGGTCCCCTCTGAGCTTTCTTTTCTCTGGGCTAAACAGCCCCAGCTCCCTCACCCACTCCTCAAAGGACTCACTGTCTAGACCCTTCGCTAGCTCTGTTGCCCTTCTCTGGACCCACTCCAGCCCCTCAATGTCCTTCTTGTGGTGAGGGGCCCAAAACTGAACGCAGGATTTGAGGTGTGCCCTCACCAGTGCTGAGCACAGAGGGACAATCACTGCCCTGGTCCTGCTGGCCACACTATTGCTGATACAGGCCAGGATGACATTGGCCTTCTTGGCCACCTTGGGCACACACTGGCTCCTCTTCAGCTGGCTGTCAGCCAACAGCCCCATGTCCTTGTCCACTGGGCCCCTTTCCAGCAACTCTTCCCCATGCTGCTGGGGTTGTTGTGACCCAAGTGCAGAACTCAGCACTTTGACTTGTTGAGCACCACACCCTTGGCCTTGTCCATCATTCCAGCCTGTTCAGCTTCCTCTGCAAAGCCTTCCTACCCTACAGCAGATCAATCTCCCACCCAGCATCTTGTCATCTGTGAGCTTCCTGAGGGTACACTTGATCCCCTCTCCAAATATCCTTTCGGTTTGTTTTTTTTTGGTTTTTTTTTTGTTTTTTTTTTGTTTGTTTTTTTTTTTAACTGTAGAGGTATGTGGAGAAGCAAATTGTAAAAAAAAACTCCCAACAAAACAAAACCCCAAAAACTAAGACAAAACTTGGAGAAGTTAACAACCTAGGTTTATCTTCACCATGAATCAGGCAACAGCATTGGCATGGAGAAGCCATGAGGCCATAATGAACCGAGTATCGATAAAGAGTCAAAAGACATTGCTCAAGGCCCCTGTCTCATTTTAGGGCTTGATTGCAGTGCTTGTAATGAAATAAAATGATTTTTGCCTTGATTTGCTAAGTCCCTAGATTTTAGTTTGGCACTTGTCGGGTTGAAAGATTTGCTCTGCTGCAGAGCAGGGGAATGCACAGACTTTCAATGACTTGACTCGATCTGATTTGGGGCTATGTATTTTTTTTATGTTTTTGGGTAACATAAGGATGTGTATTTAATGCATGGCCCACCCAAGATCCTCACATATTCTGTTTGGCCTTCAGGAATAAAAAGGCTCCTTGCTCCTGCAAGTAAAATGCTTTGATATTTAAAGCTGTGGTGATACACAGTGAACACTGTTTATGCTGCTACTCTGTAGTACTTTTGCTGGACCATTACAGAGTGATTCCTCTGGAGACAGTAGCAGTAGAAGAGGAATTGTCATATCCCACTTTCTTGAGGTGTGATTTGTGGCTCTGTAGAGGATGAATATGGTTCCAGTTATAGATATCGGCCCAACTTTTTATCATTTTTTGTTATTTGAGTCCCATCTAAATGTTTTTCTGGCATGAGTATGTATTACATTGATCTGAAAGGTAGAAATCTGTTAAATTTGAGGTAATTAAGGGTAGAAGAGGATGTGTAAACAGTTGAAATGTACATGCTGATATGAGAAGTTTTTTAGATACAACAAAACTAAATTCCTCCCCAGTGCAACTTGATCATGAAAGTAATAAAGTGAGAGAACACAACATTAACTCAGCATGTTGTCCCCTGTTGAAATTACAACAGACAAAAATGAGTAATAAAACAATCTCATAATAATGTAATTGCTTTATGCAATCATGTTTCTAGGAAACTTTTTAATCCCAAGAAAATACAAATTTATCTTCTGTTTTAATGAGCACAGGTGGAAAGTACCTTGTCTTTGCAAACATTATTAGGAAACGAAAACTAGGCTAGATATAGGTAAAATAGTACAGCAGCACATCTTAAATGCACCAATGTTCCAATTTGATCTTGTGCTCAAAGGTGGTAATTTCTTACTACAAATGGCTACAGATTTAATAATTTCTCCAAACAAACTAAACTGTGAAAGACATGGCAAGAGGAATCTGAACACACAGTATTTGAAATAATACTTTTAATCTGGATATTTCTTTCTCCTTTTTAGGAAAGGGAACTATGAAAAGTTAATTAGCTGACATTCTTGTGACTGGAGATGATAAATGTTCTTTGGTATATTTTTCCTTAAAATGATGCAATGCAATTTAGGATAATGGCTTCTAGTAGTGATAGTGGTGGGAGGGAGGAAGAAATTCTTACATTATTCAATCAGTATAACTGAAAGACCTATTTTCATCAAAGGAAGCGTATTCCAAGTCTATGTAGTATTATGAGTCTTGTTCTTTTTCTGTCCTACTGGAGGACAGAATTTTCCAAGAAGTAAAGAGGTACTTCTGGATGAAAAATAATGTATATTGCAGCCTGTTTGTTTTTGTATTCTCTTTGTTCTTCTCTTTTCCTCTGCTTTTTGGTATAATCTCTCAGGTACTCAAGCCTCTTATCTTTCTTCCAGTGTCTGATACCATTGTTTATAATAAAATATATAGTTTACTGATGGTCTGCTGACTAGTATACTGAATTTGTTGGTCTACTGCTTTCTCAGTTTGGAGCAATCTGATTATTCTTGGTGACTCATACCTTTCATTTGAAAGTAATGGCTTGAAATCAGTGATGGAGGGAGGCAACTTGTATTTTAAGTGATTCACTAGTCAGTCAAAAACATCTCCAACCCTCTACTGAACAACACACAGCCACTTACAGTCATTATTACCTTTATTGATATAATTTGATGTGATGTAATGTAAGACTAATTATCCACCTACGTATGTTATTATTCTTGTAACAGTCTAAATGACTGAGCCCTAAAGGCCTTGCGGATGTGTCATGTTACAAATTAAGTTCTTAAAACTACTGAATAGTATCAGGTAGTGTCTTTGTATGCCTTTGTTTAAAAAGTGGGTGATGGCAGGGGAAACCTCTTTGTCAAAAAGAAAAAGAACCCTCTGAGATCATCCATCTCATCAAAATAAGCGTGACAGGCTTTAATACCCTTAATATATTCATGCCCACACATTAAAATGTTGTACATTTTTCATAATTATGTTCTGCGGTAACTGCATTTGTGTGAACTCTCAGGAAGAAAATGGAATTAATTAACCACCTGGCTTCACCTCCTGTATGAAAAGTAACAATTCTAGACATCCTCGCGTTTGCTGGAGTATGTGTTATTTTAACACTTCAGTAATAATGCGTAGAAGAGACAATTTTGTTTTTGTGAGAAGGGCAGTGATAATCCAAGGGTTGGGTGGTCTTGGTTCTGAGGAGAACCTATGGGATGTGGTGTACTCTTGAAACTGACTCCACTGCTATGAGTGGGTAGTTTTGATGTCCAAATATCTTCAGGTCAAGAAGGTTATTGTATGTTGAATTCCCAGGCTACTCTTGAAAGCGAATTAAGCAGAGATCAGTGTACTCTTATTCTGGAATAAGACAAAGTGTTCTTATGCTGGAATAACAGTATCCACAGTAGAGCAGGTCCTTATAAAGATGAATGTTGGAAATATGGTTAGATAAGCCATTACCATTTGTTCAACAGAAAAAAGCTTGTAAAAATTATGGAGTGGTCTGTGGGCTTGAATAGGACTCTGTCATTTTACCACATTCTGATTAAGTAAACACCCTTTTCTAAAATCCTCTTTTACACTCATTTCACAGGCTTCATATACTGATGCCCTTTGTTCAGTGCAAAGTGAGAAGTGGGCTGCATGTGTCTGCATGGGCTGCATGTTATGATACCTAGCTAAAATTCTTTGCTAAGATAGTAATTTAATCTTCTGAAAAATGCAGAAAAATCCTGGTCCACAATGGAACCTTTTACAAAATCCACATTAAAGTCTGAAGATGTGCTGAGTCCTGTCTAAAGTCTGCTTGCTTTCATAATAGCTTCTAAGGTTCACATTCACGTGAACTATCTTCACACCACCATGATTTTCAGATCCTTTTGCAGAGACAGGATGTTGAAAGCCTTGCAAATCCCCATTGTACCACATCTTAAGCTTTGGTAGGTCTTGGAACTCGAGCTCCTTGATCCTGTGAACATGGGTTGCTGAGTTAGGCCATGGGTCAGTTTTAGCAGAGTGTCCTGTCTCTGGCAGCGGCC